>VMDR010000669.1:89196-191958 GCA_007922815.1 Macrotus californicus | reverse complement strand
GGAAGGAAGGAAGGAAGGAAGGAAAGAAGGAAGGAAGGAAGGAAGGAAGGAAAGAAGGAAGGAAGGAAAGAAGGAAGGAAGGAAAGAAGGAAGGAAGGAAAGAAGGAAGGAAGGAAAGAAGGAAGGAAGGACTACCACACCCTTAGAACCCACACCAGGTCAGAAGACAGGACTCAGCCAATTTCAGGTCTGTGACTTAGTCTGACTCAGATGAAGAAACTGAGGACCAGAGGGAAGGGGCTGCGTAGGGTCACTGAGATGAGTTTATGATATAAAGCTATAAAAAGGAAATAAATGTGCTGCTTAGTCCAAAACAAATTAATAGAACAGAGTAGGAAATTTGGAAACAGTTCCAAAGAATGAAATGATACATTTTCAACCCAAACTGTGAATAGAAGAGATTTGTTTTCTAATTTTGGGTCAAAACTTCACAGAAGGAAAGTGAGTGTGTGTCTGTATGTGTGTGTTCTCAGCTATGTTAGCATACAGTTGGTGCTCAATAAATGCCTGAACCAGGAGGTTGGGCTTTGTGGCTGGTAATATGGAGGCTGGCCAGCCCACTATGGGGCTGCCCATGAGCACCTTGTTGACGGCACTTTCTAGGCAATATCTCCCTTCAAAATGGGCCATCCAAGGCTATTCTGTGTCCCCAGGGACAATCTGTTAATACTCACATTGAACAGGCCAATGTCTGAGTTCATCAGGTGGATCCGATCAGAGCTGCAACAGAAGATGCCCATGAGAATGATCCCTCCGAGTCCCATTCATTCATTCATCCAGTCATTCAACAACTGTTTATTGAGCACCTACTATGTACCAGGCATAGTGTAAGCTCTGGAGCTATAGCAGTGAACTAAATAAAATTCTTGCTTTATGGAGCTTACATTGTAACTGGGGATGGAGTGGGGAGACAGAAAACAAATAGTTGCCCAGAGGACAGAAAAATCATCCTCAGGTGTGAGGACCATGGTACACTGGGGCGCTCGGTCTCCTCCTGAAGAGGGTACCTGATTCCCAGCTCATCTGGCTACTGCCATGTAGGAATGCAGGCCCACGACAGCCAGAAATTCTGATTTTTAGATGTTGGCAACTCATTTATGTTTAAAAAAACCTCTAACCCTATGTGAGCTGATCAACACACATCCATGGGCTTGATTTGTCCTAGGAGGCTCTGGTGTGTAGCCCCTGAACTCCCTCTGGGGCAGTAGGAGGATGGTGGGGTGGGGGGAGAACAGGCGGGGACACAGAAGACAGCTGGAGTCCTGTGCTCCTGGGCTGGGCTCCGTGACTGTCACTGCCTCTGTGTCCGAGGGGTCCAGAATGGGCCGTCCAAGGCCAAGGGGATGATGCTGGGCAGGCTGTTCCTGCAGCCAGGGTCAGCCACCCCACAGCTGCTGCGAGGCCACTTCCCTTTCCTTCTATGCCTTGGCAGTGGGACAGTCCAGGTAAGGCAGACCTTCTGCCTGTCCTGGAGTAGCCATCACTGGATGCTCACACCCCAGAGACTCAAAACACTGTGTTTAAAGAAACCCAGTGGTCAACAGGTGGGACTCATTTTCATCACCAGACTCTTCACAATGATTTACATGTTTACCTGACTTCATTTAAGCTGAGTATAAGTCGGTCACCTTCGGTGTGAAACTGAGCATCTGAGCTGGCTTCCTGCAAAAAGAGAAGCCCAGGCCTCATTTCTTTTAGAGGCTAAACCAAGGGTGGGGTGTGGGGTTGTGCAAGGAGGCTTTGGGGTCAAGCTGACACGAATCTCAGCTGCTGGTTCTGTGACCTTGGGAAAGGGTTCGGCCTCTCGGGGCCTCACTTTCCTCATCTATTAAATGGGAGAGTACCTGTACCCACGCCCACTGAACAGATAACCATGTAGGAATGTTGTGGGGAATGACGGTGATTACAACGATGACAGCAGCCAACACGCATGAAGCCCTCACTGCGGTAAATGACCAAAAAGGGGGAGCAAAAGGCCCGACCGACTGATAAGGTCACAGGGTCAGAGTGGGGCCCCCAAAGCTCCTGATTCTTGAATTTAGAGCTCCCTGTACGCCATCCCTGCTAGGTGACAAGAGTGGTGGGAACATTTAGCAAAGCAAGAGTGGTGAACAGGCACAGTGAAGGCTCCCCAGGTTGCTGCCAATGTCACGAACAATGGAACTCACAATGCCCAGGGTGAAGAAGGGGCGGCGGACTTCATTGGTGGCGAACACTTCCAGCACGATGAGTTGGGCCACCTTGACATTGCCCTGGTCCAGAAGGACCTCTGGGGCCTCCTGGATTAGGATCTTCACAATCTGCGTGTGCCCTAGCTGATTCGCAGCCTGGAAGGACATCAGACCTGTATGTGGCTTCCCAAGTACTTCGCCTTGGCCCATAGGTCCCATGTGGCCCGGCCCGTGCCCAACTTCCCGGCCCCCCTGCTTCCTCCCTGTGCTCCAGCCACGCTGTCCTCACAAACCCTGTAATGGACTGTTGCTCTGTCCATCTCACAACCTTTGGTTTCTCTTCTCCCTCGGCCTGGAATACACTTTCCTCCAGGGAAAACCTCCCTAGTTTCCCAGACTCTATCAGGTGCTCCAGTAATGCTCTCATAAGCCTTAGAATCTGTCCTTTGTAACTGAAATATTAGCTGTGTAATTATTTGATTCAGGTCAAGCTGTCCTGTTAGACTGGAATCTGTGCGAGGGCAGGGACTCAGTCTGTAAAAGTCACCAGGGCTGGAAGGAAGGACAGTGACCCTACATGCATTTTTATTTCCCGGAGGCCCGTGGACAGACCACAGCAAACACCCATCAGGATGCAGGGGGCCAATGGACCAACCTTTTCACTGATCACCCTGATGTTAGACTTCAGCCGGAGGGCCAGCTCAGGAAGCTGAGGATGAGAAGAAGCCAGAGCAGGTCACCTTGAGGGGAGAGGGGAAAAACACCTCCAGCAGCCACACTGCTGGGATCCCAAGAACCGTGGAAAAGCTGGGTGGGCCCGGTGGTCCAGGATACATGTTTGCCACTGGTGGAAAACAGCCCTATGCCAGCTGCTGTGGGGCATGGGGTCTCCCTTGGCCTGGACTTTTACTGTGGGTTGGTGGTTGTTGTGGATTTGTGGGCAGCTCACTGCTCCCAGAGGACACAGAAGGGACCCAGTTCTTACTATAGTCATGAATGTGGTTGCTGGGGACCATTCCTCTTCTCTCACCATCTCAACCGCTTACTCTGAGTTCTAATCCTAAAGAGTTTGGTTATCTGTAGCTTGTCAGTTGACTTCAAGTCCTGACACCCTCTCACAACTTTGGGCCAAACCTTTTCCCCTGTGGGCCTCAGTTTCCCAATCAGTCACCTTGGAGGAGGTGGCACACCCTGGTTGCCTGCTGTGCTGTGTTGATAAGGCTGTGTTGGCATCTAGGCTCAATAGGAAGGAGGACCCTGATTGATTCGTAACGTCTGCTATGGGCCCCGTGGCGGACAGCAGTGGTTCAGGAGGACTGTTATTTGATAGGAGAAGCAGGTTTATGAGGTTCCAGAGGGCAGAGCTAGGACCAGGGCTGGATGTTACAGGGAAAGTTTCAGCTTTAGAGCTACATGTCATAGGCAGAGACTGTTGAGGGGACGGTGGAGGGTGCTCTCCATTACTAAAGGGATTTAAACTGAGCTTGACAGGGTATTCAGGCCCAGGGGCTTAGGGATCCTTGCACCCTCTTTGATTCAGGAAATTCCCATGATACAGCAGAGGTGGCTTCATCCTCTGTCCCATGCTGAGGCTTACCACATAGTCCAACAGGACCATCATCTCTTCTGGAGGGATCAGGGCAGCCATTGCAGCATTCACCACATCCTGCCTCATGGTGAGAGTGAAGGAGGCGCTGTCTACGGCGGGCATTGTCAGGGAAGTTGCAGACTTATTGAACCACTTCTTCACATTTTCCTGTGAGTCCAACAACTTGGCCTAAGGAGACAAAGAGCAGACAGCTGGCTTGGAACTTTATCCCTGCAGCATACCCAATAACAACCTAGAAGGACACAACACCCTCAGTCTGTTTCTCCTTTTGCACTTGCTTCCAGGAAGCTTAGCCTGGAATTCAGTGCCTTGCTGTAGGTGATGAGTTATCTTAGGTGCCTAGCGACATCTACTCTGCCTGCATCCTTCAGATAGATAATCTGATTTTTTTCAAACTTTAAATGTCTTATTTGGCATTCAGATTTCAACTTTTCAGATACCTCACAAACCTTTTGGATGATGGGAAAATTAAAAACTGCAACAAAATTGATGGAAATGATCGATGCTGCAGTTTTCCAAGGGATCCATGAAAACTGGTCTGCGATTCAAGCTGCCTGGGTTGGGCTGGTCCCTTAGGGAGTCAAGCCCTAGTGTATATGCAGCTCCATTTACTGGGGTTCTCCTGCCTGCCAGTCTTCAGTCTCATTTCACTCTCTCCTTGGTGACTATGACTATCTACATTTTATAGATGAGGAAACAGGCTTAGCGAGGTGAAGAAACTTGCCCAAAGTCACACAGCCAGAGGCTGGTGGAGCTGGGAGAGAAACAGAGCTGTGTGATTCTCAGTGATGTGTTTTGATCCTGGGTTCAAAGTAACCAGATCGTTGGGGATTGGCAGAGGATTGCCTGGGAGAATGGCCAAAAGCCCCAGAGCAAAAACACTCTGGCCCGTGACTGGGGAAATCAGGGTCAGAGGATAGATCACCAAGGCTGATGTTCTGTGTTTGGCCCTTCGATTCTACCTGCTGTTTTTTCTGCATCAAATGGCTTACACAGGACATGTTCAGCCTGTTGAGATTTTTCTAAATCAGCCTATGTCCTAACCATGACCAGCGTTTTCTCCCCTGAAAGAGATCCATGGTGTCTGACCCTTGGTGGACAGAGAAGGGCAATGATGTCCCCACTTTACTCTCAAGGTTGACACTCACCCCCAGGTTGAGCTGGATGGCATTACCCTTGATGGCAGGAGACAGAAGGACAAATTTCAGGTGGTCATAGCCGATGGAAACAGGCACTGCTCAGGGACAAGAAGAAAGTTGTGAGGGTGAAGGGCAGTACTGAAAGGGGTTGTCTGGAGGCTGGTTTTGAGTAGAGCTGCATTATTGCATGGGACGGGGTAAGCAGCGGGGAGCAGGAGTAATGGTGGTGTTGATAATGACAATGATGACAATGATAATGACTGACATTTGCTGAACATATATTGAGTGCTGGGCTGTGTGAAACCTTTACATGTGTTAGCTCATTTACTCCTCACAATAACCTTAGGAGGTAGGATTTTACAGATGGGGAAACCAAGACTTAGAAAAGTGAAATAACTTGCTCATACTGTGAAATTTGAACCCAGTGGGTCTATGCCAGCATCCTGGTTTGGAAAAAACTGACCTGCTGCTTATAACTCTCCACCTCCCTACCAGACTGATCTGTACCCAGGCAGATCTGGATCTGGCCACTGGATCCTACATGTTCGCCTTGGGATTCCCCACTTGGTCGCCAGGGGGCGATGGCGTCTCAGTTGCCCTCACTGTTGGGCCAATCATGGGGAGGGCAGTGGAGGAGGAGAGGGAGGGGCTGGAGGAGAGTGGGTCCTTCGACCTTCTACACTCATTAACCTTCTCCCTGATCTGACTCCTGCCCTCCCCCTGGGGAGTTGAGGAGCCAGATAAACTTCTGTTCTAGCCACAGTAGCTTTAGGTAGTCTCTTCTGGCCTCAACCTGTTTACTCACAGGACTGATACCTAGTAAAGGTGACTTGAATCTGAATTACACCACACTTTGAAGAAATTTGAAGAATTGGGTTTAAGCCTTCCTCTATCACTAACTTCCTCTGTGACCTTGGATAAATGATTTAACTTCTCCGAGCCTCAGTTTTCTTATCTGTGAAGAGGGGCAACAATCACTACTTCATGGTACTGTTGGGGGAGTCAGCCAGACAGTGTATAAAACACCCAGCCCAGTATTTGTTCTATGGGTGTTCAGTGTTGCTGGTTCCATTCTCTTCCTCCCATTCCCCTCTGGTGGCCTCTTTGAATGAGCCGCTTCAGGTCCCAGCACAGTAGGCAATAGAGTTTTCTTCTTCCTGCCAGTCCCCACTCAGAGGAGTCTGAGCACAGCAGAAATTTGAGGTGGGGGTAGAAGCCTGTGACCTTCCATTTCTGCTACTCGCAGCGAGAGAGCAGTGACCTCCTTCCTGAGCATACACTGTGGTCTCTTCCCTTGTTCCCTCTTCTCTAAGCCCAGAGTGGTTGCTGTATATGCATCCATCCTTTCCTCCCTCCCTCCCTCCCTCCCTCCCTCCCTCCCTCCCTCCAGCACATGTTTGAAAGCATTTCTCTATGCCGCCAGAGCACCAGCTTTGTGCCTGGAACTTCACTGTAAACCTTTAAACCTCACTGACAACCCTATAAGGTAGGGATGTGTAAGTCCTATTTTATAGATGAGGAAGCTTAGGATAAGGAGGTGGAGTTGGCTTTCCATAGTCACAGAACAAGTCAATGGTAGAGCTGGGATTTGAACTCAGGTTTATCTGGGGCACCTGCTGGGTCATGTGGGAACTTGGCTTTAGTAGGTACTGGTGAAGTCAGAGCTGTGAATTCCTGTCTGCTCTTCCCAGGCAGGGATCAGCTGATGCTCTTCCTACCTGCTGGTCAGGTCTGACTGGGGAGGTACACCGTGGGCAGAGCCAGGGCCTGGAGGCTGGCTCATTAGTAAAGGAAAAAGGTGGGAGAGAGAGGTGCACTTACCGTTCACCAGGTGCAGGAGGTCCTCATTCATGTCCTCAATGGCCTCCTTGATCACAGGACACAGCTGTGACAGCACAAATACAGGAGTTCCATAAGCAAGGGGATTCCACAGTGACTCATGTCTGGCCCACATGGCCTGAGTCCCACTGCTGTGCCCATGGCCAGCCAGGTTCTTGTACATGGGGTTGAGGACTCTGGTGCATCTACTCTCCCAGGCAACCCAGCTGCTCAGAGTCCCCCCGCCCGCCCCCCACCTTCCTCAGGCCCTGGTGAACCCGGGATCTTTTGCAATGGTTTGCACCTTGCCTTATGCCCAAGGTGCACCTGGCCAACCAGGTGCCCTCCCTATCAGACTCCTCATCTTGTTCCGAAGAGCCCATGTTTTCTGGGAGTTTTCATTACTGAGTTTCTTCTTCATGTCAGACTCCAGGACAGAGGCCAGCAAGACAGACCGAACCAGACTTGGGAACAATCTCTTTGTGTCTTTGTGGGTTCCTGGCTCCTCCCAAATTGCCAGCAGTTCTCACCGGAGAGCAATTTTGTCCCCCAGGAGATGTTTGGAAATTTCTGGAGACACTTTTAGCTGTCACAACTCAGGAGGGGATGTAACTGACATTTCGTGGATGGAGGCCAGGCATGCTACCTACCAAACATCCCACAGTATACTGGACAGCCCCCCACAGGAAAAGCCAAATTTTACAAAATTTTCCACTTTGAGATTCCTTTACAGGAAGGCTCTCTGGAATGGTTTAGTAAAGTATTAAATATGATGCAGCTGTTACAATAATTATGAATATGTGCAATGGCATAGAAAATACATATCACTTAAATAATATAAAATAGTGTTGACACCCAGCGCAGCCACATAAACACATGAATGCGTGTGGGTGGGGCCTGGAAGGCAATATGCAAAAGAGAAAACAGCTGCCAAGTTAAGGTAGCAGGATTATGGGTATTTTCCCCCTAAAATTGTTTCGCTATTAACTCATCTTTTCATTTTAAAAATGTTTTATTGTAAAAAAAATTAGTTATATGATGAGGTAGTTTGAACCCCAGGAGGCTCACGGTTGTGAACATATCTTGGAATTTATGGTACAAATCCAGGGTCAAAGTGGGTGAATCAACTTAGAGAGTTTTAACTTCCCTGTGGCGTGTAAGGGACATATAACACGAGACTGACTAGTGTTTACCGACTCAGAAAAATAAGTCCAACAGGACCTGGTGGGTGACAGACCCCTAAGGAACACAGGTTGGTTGGGACACTGGGACACTAGAGCCAGCCTGTACTGGTTTGTGAGAGCCATTTGTTACATCTTCAAGGATGTCTGAGACGGTACCAAATTCAGACATTATTAAAAGTTAAAGTATATAAACTTACAACTAAGTTAATTATACTAAAAGCAAAGTTAATAAAAACTCAAAACTCATTACTTCCTAGTTATTTTGTTATATCTTACTATTATCTCTTGCTCTTGCGGCCATTTATGTCTACTGTATGCACGTGGTGGAAACACCATACAATGGTGTGCTGCTGCACATTTCTTCCCAGCTCTGCTCAGTGACAGGACTTCAGTAGCTTGAAATTGGCCTTGGAGGGAGTGTTTACACCAGAGAGATCAGCAAATGCTACAAATCTGGGCTCCCTCCCCTCAGCCGCTCCAAAGTCAATTGTTCAGCACAATTTATCAGCACATCACTGTTCAAGGTCTCCTGGCTGACTTTGGCAGTTACATGACCTTGACCTCAAAGATCCACTGCTGAAAGCATGATCCAGACTCAGAGTTTCCCGCTCAAGGAGACACAGGTCCTTCAGCACCAGCTTGCAGTTCCACTCCAACCCTACAGGGGGAGCAGTCTTTACAGCCCAGTGGGGTCCTGATTCCACTCACCTGGCTTTTCACCAGTTTGGGCAGGGCTGGCACCAGCAGTTTCATGACATTGTTGGCTAAGGGGTTGACCAGGAAGGAGAGCCTTCCAGAGAGGAGAAAAGGAGAGAGATTAGGAAAGATCAGAGATGATCGCTCCCTCCTTGTTTTACAGAAGGGGAGACTGAGTCCAGGAGAAAGGAATTTGCCTAAGGTCACACAGCAGGCTGTTAGAGACAGGGCTGGGAGTAGACCCTGAGCCAGGTGTAGACCGTGGCAGAGAGTTCTCAGGGAGTAGGGGCTGGGGACTGTCATAGAAATTTGTGCCGGACACTGGTATGATGGCAGCTGGCATTTCCCCCCAAACTCCTGCTAAGGGGAAGAGGAAGGAAGCACCACGTTTTTGAGCCCCTGCTATGTGCCACAGTCTGCTGAGTGCTTACTTACAGCTGTGGCCTGAGCAAATCCTCTCACTGCTGTTTGGAAGGTGAGGCACAGGGAAGCAACTTGCCCAGCATCACTCAGATAGTAAAGGAGGAGATAGATGCATTTGCCTGACTCTAAAGCATGTTTTACCCCTGGCTCCACCCTAGCCTGCCTGGGGTGGTTTGAGGGGCCCTAGGAAGGTGGCTCCTCTCCACCTTTAAGAGTTTGCTCCACTGCCTGGCATGATGCCTGGAATCCCACCATTATGGCCTCCGCCCTTGATGTCTTGCAGTTTCTTCGGCATCACAGATTCCCTGAGAGGAGCCCCAGATCAAGAGTCAGGAGGGCTGGTCCCTTTCTTTCTCTGGGTGGGTGTTCTCCATCTGTAAAATGGGGCAAGACCGCCACCTGGCTGTCCTCCCAGGCACTGCGGGAGCCCAGTGGGAGGTGGCCGCACTCACTTCTGCAGCAGGCTGATGCGCAGACTCCCGTGGCTGTTGGAGCAACTGCTGAGGACAAGGTGGGTGGTCTGGTCTTTGCTGTTGGTCTCCACTCGGATGGTGGCTTGGACCTCTGTCTCCATGTGCATCTCGACAATGGTCTTGACCAGTGGCCTGGTAGTGAAGGTGTCCAGTGCTGTGAGCATCATCTAAGCTCCAGGCTGGAGCAAACCTGCTGACCCTCTCTGTCTTCTGGCTCTCTGACCTCCCTTCTTGGGCTCCTTTGTTGGGTTCTCCTCATTTCTCCATTTTACTTTTTACCTTAGCATGTCCCATGCTCTTTTTTTAGTTTCTATCCTGGTTTAAATCCTCTGTATAGGCCAACAGCTTCCAAACTTATACACAACTCCTTACTCAGGTGTCTTATAGGCATGTCAAGTTTAGCATGTACAGCATTGAACTGTGGAACTTTCCCAAACCTGCTCCTCTCACGGTCTTCCTGTCTGGGTTGCTGGCCACTCCCTCCTGCCAGCTGCACAGGCAGAAACCTCGGAGTCAGCCTTGACCCCCCAATCTCTCTCCCTCTCTTCCCCCACATTCATTGACCAGGAAATCCTGTTTTCTCTACCTGCCTCCAGAACATATCCAGAACCTCGCCACCTTCCTGTCCCCCAAACTATGGCCCCAGCTACTGTTGTCTCCCTCTGAATTATTTTAGTAGTTTCTGGATGGCCTCCGTACACAGCAACAAGAGGGATTCTTTGAAAAATGTTAAACGTGTCATGTTTCTCTTCTGCTCAGCGCCCTCCATGGCTGCTATCTCACTCGGGAAAAGCCAAGTCCTCACCTTGGTCCACAAGGCCCTCCCTATATGATCTGGCCTTGGCTGCCTGCTGGCCTCATCTCCCATGATTCTCCTTCTCTCTCCCCTCTCTCTTTGCCATTCTTTGAACAAAGCAAGTATATTCTTGCCTCAGAGCCTTTGCACTTGCTCTTTCCTCTGCTTAAAACTGTTTTGCAGATCCCTGCATAGAGGCAAAGGGGGGATGCGTGGATGCACCTGTCAGGCCTGCTGTGCCTGACTGAGGGGATACTCACGTGTTGAATCCGGCCACCATGTCCAGTGGGATCGTGACCATTAGCTCCTGGTTGTTAGCTGAGCGTTGCACCTGCACCTGGGGGATGTTGGCTGAGGTGACTTTCAGCCTGATTGGGGTGCAGGAGAGATGAGAGTCATCTGAGTGTCGGCCACAAACTTGTTCCCCTCCACCGTTCCCCTGTTCCCTGTTGCCCAGCCAGCAGCTGGACCCAAGCCCTGTCCGCTGACTCTTCCCCAGCGTGGTCTTGCCACATCCCTCCCCCCAACCCACGCTCTTGCTCACAACACTCCCATGGCTCCCCACCCCTGACTCAAGAGATGAGTCCCAGCTCCTTGGCCCGACTTCTAAGACCCTCTGTGAGCTGGCCCCTCTGACCTCCCCTTGCTCACCTGGGGGTTTGAACAACAACCATTCTGACCGACTGTCACCCCTCTACGCCTTTGCCCAGACTGGTCCCTCTGCCTAGAATACCATTTTCTTCTTGTCTCCTGGAGCATGGAGTCAAAGGCTCTCACCTGTCACTCGGACTTAGAAGTGTCATTTTATCCCTTCACCCTCTCACCCCAGGTGACTTCCCTCTGGAGTTGCCCTATTAGGGCTCCTGTGTGACTCTTTTATGGTTATGAACTTCTCTGGGAGCTTCTGAGAAAGGGACTTCATTTGCCCCACTCTTTGTGGTCAGGTGCAGAGTTGACACCGACTGACGCTTATTGACTGAACAATGGAGTGGGCAAAGTGCGTCCTGGGCAGAAGTGTGGGCAGGGAGCCCCCAGCCTGGTCCTGCTCCACTTACCAGATAATGAGGTTCAGGACAGAGTTCACCAGGCTGCCTAGTATGGGGATGCCCCCGGCCGGCCTCTCCCGAATGGCGCTGACCAGAGGCAGCTGCTGCAGGATGTTGACAGCATCATGCTCCTTCAGCTCCTGGGTCAGCCCTGGAGACAGATTCTAGGGATTAGGGTCCAGCAGGAGGGGTAAGAAGGATGGCTTGGTGGGGGCTCCAGGCTGGGAGCCTCCCTAGGAGGGTGTCCAGTGAAGGTGTCAAAACAGTGAAGGTGCTTACGATTCATGGTGTGGGCCCAGGGCACCTCTGCCTGCCCCAACAGCACCCAGAACTCTCTGCCCCCTGTCCCTATTTGGGGATCCCTCCTCTGGCTACAGTGCTTGTGTAGCCCTGCAGGACCTGGCCCCACCCCTGCCTATCACTGCCTATCTCCAGTGAAGGAGCCTCACTAGGACTACTTGGACCTGGACACAAGGCAATGGTGTGGATGGTTCCATCCTGACCATCTCCACCGTGTAGACGTGGCCTTGAGGATGACGGCCCAGATGGGTTATCTTCACATGAAGACTGAGGCTGGGGCATAGGTGGACCACTCACAACCCTGAGCATCACCAGCCTCTGCATCCCTCCCAGCAGTCAGCAGCAAACACTTCTGGACTCAGGAGGCAGTGGATTCATAAGGCCCTGTTTGGGACTGTTTTGCTGCCAAAAACACACTTGCTAACAATTCTCTGGCATCCACATTGTATGGGCCTGTCATCCAAAGAGTATCAAGTATGGAGCAGAGAAAGGGGGAGGCAAGCTTGGGGGTTTGTGCACCAGGAAACCTGGGTTCTGGTCCCTGCTGGACTCTCGCTGGCAGCTGGAGCCCATTTGGCTTGTGTGCAGAGCAGGTTAGAAGTGCTGCAGAGCTGATGCTCGGGAAGCAGCCCTGGTCCAATGACCGATAGGAATGGATGTATAAACACCCCACCTCCCTCAGCCCTCCGGCAGGATGACTCAGGTACGTGTGCCCACTGTGTCCCAGAGTGCCTGTGTGCTATTGCCTCTGGGCAACAAAACTACCCTTTTGCCTGCCCTGTGATAATGGAGGTGGGCCCTGTAAATAGTCCTCCTTTGCCAGCTGGTGCAATGTTAAGCTCTGTCAGCAGAGGCTCTGGGGGGGCTACAGAGGAGGAACGGGCTCTCCTCGCCAGGCTCCTGTGGTCTCATTGTCCCGGGCTTCGAGTTCAACAGCAGTCCCCAGGGCAGCTTGTGAGTACTGGTGGGCAATTCAGCTCCTGTTCAGGCAGTTTCCTGGAGAAGGTTTACCAGGAACCCTTTTCCTTGGGGACAGCTTCCCAGAGAATTCCATCAGCTCCCTACAGGCAGGTCTCTGCCCGCTGGCTCAGCCTGCCAACTGTGGACCAGCTCTGACCGGGGACAGCTTGGCAGATTTCGCCACCATCCACGGGACTTCAGCCACACTCCCACCATGAGGTCTGGGGAGGATTCTCCCCCTCCAAGTTTATTCTGTCCTTGGATTAGCCTCTCCCCGCTCCCCAAACCTCTTTGGAGTTCTTTTTATTTTCTTTCTTAGCCAATTTCCCATGGCTCCAACCCCCTGCTCATAATTCTTTATACAAACTCAGGAGTTGGGCTTCCCACATGGTTTCTGCCTCCTGACTGGCCCTATCTGAGGACTGAGCTCCGGTTCTCAGTGGTAGCTGCACTACCTTTGCCTGACTTGTTTCCTACTCTCCTGATGGTGTTTTTTTGTTGTTTTTTTTCCTGAGATCACCTCTAAAACCAACCACTTGCAAACAACTCCTTAACTCAGATTCTGCTGAGGGGACACCCACACTGTGGTTGCTTATCTCTGAGCTCCTCTGGCTGCCATTCCAGGTGCTTGCGATTCATGGTGTGGGCCCAGGGCACCTCTGCCTGCCCCAACAGCACCCAGAACTCTCTGCCCCCTGTCCCTACTTGGGGATCCCTCCTCTGGCTACAGTGCCTGTGTAGCCCTGTAGGACCTGGCCCCACCCCTGCTTATCCAGCCCCGGCCCAGGTTCCCTGCATGCAGAGGGCTGGTCTCTAAGTGCTTTAGATGGACTTCCAGAGCCGACTGGTTACCATCCTCTCAGGTGACACTTTGGAGCCGTGGTTTCCAACCAGGGCGATTCTGTCCCCTAAGAACAGAATGTCTAGAGACATTTTTGGTTGTTCCAGCTGAGCTGAGGGTGTTGCTAACCACCTTAGATGCACAGGACAGGCCCCCTACAATAAAGAGTTATTTGACCCACAAAGTCAGAAGTGCTGGGGTTGAGAAACTTGACCATAGAGTTCATAAAGTCCTTGTTACTTCCTGTCCTATTGCATAGTCCCAACAACCTGGTGAGGCGGGCCCTTTTGTTTGTTTCCAGAGGAGGAAGCTGAAGCTCAGGGAGTTTCCCAGGGTCACAGAGCTGGAGGGTGATAAAGCTGCGCCTGGGACCCAGGCTGCCGGATTTCCAGCTGAGGGTCTTCACTCTGGGGGCTGGTTGCACACTGACTCTAACTCCCGGGAGGTGCTCCGCCAGTTGGGTTTTTGGCAAGGGCAGTAGGAGTGGCAGTTTTATCACACTCAGTGCCACACCCCCCTTCTGCAGGCGGCAGAATCTCAGAGTAGTGGGTTTTTGGAATCAAGGAATTTAAGAAGGGCTTCTTGGAATCATGGACTCTTGGGATCATAGACACTGTCAACCTTTATGAGTCACCCACTTGAATCTCACCTACACCTGGGGTCCCAGCTGTGCCTTGCACATCTCCAGTGAGGGGAGCCCCCTCCCTCCTTTGGAGAGCTGCTGTACCTGCCCCATCGCCTTATGGTGCTCAGGGTTGGGCGGCCAAGACTTACTTTCACTGATGACTTCTGGGCCGAGGATGAGAACTGCAGGAGGGCTGAGGGTGGCTCCAACCAAGGTGGCTGCCAGCAAACCACAGAGGAGGGTGAAGGTCCTTGAGCTGGCCATATTCCTGAGGGTCAGGGAGCAGCAGGCGGCAGCCGTCAGAACCTGGGGTGAGCACAGAGGGCCCTGTTAGCCAGGCAGAGAGGCCAAGGGCAGGTCCACCATGCCTGGTGACTTGGGGCGTGGAGTCTAGGAGAGGCTGTTTAGTGAGATGATTAAAAGAGTGGGCTCTGGGGCCTGACTGGTGGGGTCCATGTCCTGCCTCTGCTGCCAGGTGCTAGTTGTGTGGCCTAGACAATCAACCACCTTGTGCCTCAGTTTTCCCACCTGGCAATTGGGTGTAATGAAATAGCGCCCTACTTTATAGCCTTTGGCACTTAAAACACTCAATGGTCCGGTCTCAACCAATTCCACCTCCTGTTTTTTCCCTTCCTGCTCTATAAAGTCCCCAGTCATTCCCAGCTGCTTGAAGGTCTCAGCACATACCCTGTTCTTTCTTGTGTTTGCACCTTTGCCCTTGCTCTTCCTTCTTGTAATGCTTTCCCTTTCCTTATCTGCCTGCTGAACTGCTATTCATCCTGTAAAACTTTGCCCACCCATCGCTTTCCTCTCTGTTAGCTTTCTCTTGCAGCCAGAGACCCTGGACCACACTTGGAAAAGTATCGCTCTGCAGCTGGGGTGTGTCCAGGACAGGAAGTTTGGAGGCAGGAGGGACAGAGAGTTCAGGTGGGGTGCAAAGTGGAAGGAAAGCTGTTCACTCAATCTACAGTTCTAAAGGGCCTGAGGAAGGAACAGATGGCTGCTTGGAGCCCGGAAGAGAAAGGCAGAGAGAGAGAAGCGGAGGCCTGTGGGTGCCTCCTGGGAGAAGAGCTGAGGGTATTCTGGCCCCTTGGCTGTTCTGTCCCCTTCATGGGCGAAACATCAGCACCTGTAACCTGGTCCTGAGCTCCCCAGCTTATACTCTGGCTCAGCCTTCTAGCCCCCATGGAAGCTTCTGCCTCCTGTGGACTGTCCTGTTTGGTGGGAGGGAAGATGGTGACCCAGAGACCTGAGCCCTTCTTGGTTCAGCATGTGAGTTTCTTGTTGCCAAGGACAAACACAGCATTGGGGATACACGTGTCTTCTGTGACCTGGAATAGTGCGAGCTCTTAGAGACACTTGCAATAACAATTGAATGTCTGCTTCCCTGACCAGGCCCCGGGCTCTCGGAGGGAGCATCGATTCTACCTGCTCCCCATTGTGTCCCCAGCACCCAGCACAGTGCCTGGCACACAGTGGATGTTAAGGAAACAAATGGTTGCTGAATGAATCAATGACCTCTGGGAGCCCTGGAAGAACGGGGAATCTGAGCTGAACGGAAAAGGTCTAGGCCGTGGAGACCCCTGTCAAGTCACAGGACCCCGCCGTCCCTGTGTGCCAGGGGGCCTGAGGGTGAAGGAGAGACATCATAGGCCTCAGTCAGACAGACCTGAGTTGGAAGACTGCCTCTACCACTTGCTGGGTGATCTTGGGCAAGGGGCTTACCCTCTGGGAGCCTTAGTTTTCTTATCTATAAAATAAGGGGTAATAATAATACTTACATCACAGGGTTGTTAGGAGGATTAAATGAGACAATCCTTGTGTGGCCCAGCATGCTACAAGAGCTCAATGTGTTAGCTGCTATGATTATAACAGTCATTATTATTAATAAGACTGGGGTCAGAAAGAATGACCTTGTAGTCAAAGCCCGAAAACAGAGATGACTCCCAGCACTCTGCACATTTGCCCAGGAAATCCCCCACCCCCACTCTATAATCTTTTCCTTTCAAGCATCTCAGCCCTGTTTCCCCTCCGTTATCTTTGCACACCTCTCCGTCCTCTAATCAGGGATACCCAGGCATCCAAGAGGAGGGCAGCATCTGTTCCTGCGGGTAAGTGTCTCCTCCCCAAATTCAAGCACCCTACCCACACCCACCACATCGTATCTTGCCTCCTGGCCTTTGCTTATGTTGTTCCCTTCTTATGGGATGCCTTTCTTTTCTCCTTTGTTCAACCAACTTCTCAGTTTCTTAACTGACATGTTGCTTCTTCTAGGAAACCCTCCCTGACTGCTCCCCACCACCATGTCCCTGGACTTTCTTTGGTACAGCATATACCGCACTGGCCCATATTAAGAGTTTCCTGAGGGCCAGGACTGTCTGATACTTCTTGTCCCCAGAATCATCCCGGCACAGGGCTGGGCACAGAGAAATTGGTGGGTGCAGAATGTGTTTATGTCATTGGGATGAAGCCAGGGAAAGACTCAGCCCTTCCTATCCCTCAGCACTGCTCTTTGGTCTTCTCAGTAAGGGAGCTGAGCACCTCTCCACTCCCTCTGAGGGTCCTGAGAGAACTTACCCTCAAGGCCAAGTCTCCCTCCTGCTTCTGATCTGACCCCAACAAGTGTCTCCAACTGAGAACCCTGCTGGTGCCCTAGGCTTTCCATCCCTTCCCTACACTTTTACCTGGATGTGCCGGAGTCCTCAGGATACTCTTCACCTAGGTAATGGGTCTGGAAGTCTGGGTTTATATCCTACATACCCTGGGCTGGGCAGTTACCCTTTGCATTTGGACCAAGGCCTCAGGTTGGGCCAAGGTCTCCAAGGAAAATATTTGTGGCTTCTGTTGAACCACATCCTTGCCTGGAGGCAGCCTCAGGACTCTAGCTTCCTGAGGTTTGGAGAAAGGAGGTCTTAAGCTGTCATGAAGTTTGGGCAGGGTGCTGGGGCACATGGCAGGCAACTGGACCAGGCACATTGTGGCTGTGTTTGTAAATGTGCCGAAGTCCTCAAACTCCTAAAGGCAAGGCCTCTTGGGAGGAACCCTGCATGTCCCTTGGGCACATCTCCAGAGAGGCAAATGCCCCCTCCTGGGCTTCCCAGCTGGCCATGCCCACTGCCCATGGACAATGCCTCTCTGTAGGAGGCCCGAACCCAGTGCCAGGGCCTGGACCCGCATCAGCTCCTGCTTCCTGCCTGTCAGTTCTGCACATTCGCTGGGGTCAGCAAGCATGACTGTGTCTCTATAGGCCTGGCACGCTTTGGAACCCATGGGTTGCACAGCCCTGCCAGCAGTATCGCTCAGCTCCCCGCAGACTGTGGAGGGCCTCTTCATCCCAGCCACACTCCGTTCCAGCTCCCAGGCCTTTAGTTGTGCTGTGTCCCCTTCCTGGAATGCCTCATCCATATCGCCCCCCCCCCCAATGACCCCATCTTGCCCTGTGAGGGCAGCAGAGCAGGGAAAATCTCTGGGGTTGGACTGATGTGGCTCAATTTCTGCTCTTGGGCTAGTCATCTGTGCAGCTCTGGGACGACTGTTTCTACTCTCCGAGCCTCTGTTTCCTTAGTTGTAAAATAGAACTGTTTTGAGGGTCACATAAGACAATGTGGGATGCTTGGAACATCAAAGAATTTAGTAAATGGTCAATGGTTTTATTACTGTTGAAATGATATTGTTGACCTTCAAAGCCCAATTCAAAAGGCAGGATCTGTATAAAGTGGCCTGATCTCTGCTCCACCTAGACCTGGTATGCTCTTGCCTTCTGGGAGCCCCTAAAGTACTAAGTATTTACTGTCTTGGGGCTTGGATTCCCCTTTGCCTTGAGAGATGTCTGTCTTACCCATCCGTCCGTCCATCCGTCCGTTCATCCATTATTCTTTTATTCACTTACTCATGTCAGTCTCCTCTTCACCCCAGTTCCACCCCAATCCCCCCTACAAAATCCAGTTTCCACCCAACAACCCGAGTTCATTTAAAAAAAATTTTACTCAGACCTTGTCACTTACACGCTTACTAAAACCCTCCAAAGGTTCTCTGCAGCTCTTGTGTGAAAAGCCAAGCTCTGTGAGGCCCAGCCCAGTTGGCTGCTGTCCGCCTCTCAATCCTCATTCCCCACCCCCCTTCCCCTCTCTCCTCTCATTCCTGCCTCAGGGTCTTTGCACATGCTGAGCCTTTTCCCAGGAGTGCTCTTCTCCCAGCCCTTCCCCTGGCTGGCTCCTTCTCATTCACCATGTTTCAGCGTCAGTGTCCCTTCCTCAGAAAGGCCTTTCCTGGCCACTCTGTCTGAAGTAGAGCTCCTTGCGCTCACTGCCCACTGATGGATATCCTCTCCAGCCCTTACTGAAATCTGAAAAGTCAGTGCCGTCTGATGCGCCACAATTCTACACATGCTGTGTACCAAGGACAGGGGCCAGACCACAGTGGAAGTAGGTGGCCAAGAACTGGCTGCATAGCTCTTGTGTCCCTCAAGTGGGGTCTCCTGACCCAGACTGAGGTGATAAAAGGGTCAAGAGGGCAAAGGACACAGCTGTTGTCCCTCCTCCCCCTCTCCCAGTGAGGACAGCAGGGTTGTTTGCCCCTAATGCAAGTTTAGAGGGAGGGGGCTTTCCAGGGATGATTTAGGGACTTGAGGGTCCCTGGAGTTGGGACATGAAATACACTGGGTTCTCTTTCTTGCCTGAGACAATCAGGCTGATTGGCTGAAGTTATGATGGGGAGAGTGGCTTCTGTGAGCAGAAAACTGTGGCCCTTTGCTCCCTCTGGATGGGGTCAAAGCTTATGTATGTGTTTTTCCAAGGGCCTGGTGTAGACTCTGCAGGATAGAGATCTAGTCTGGGGCTGGTTTAAGTCCTTCCCACTCTCATTCCTGGGCAGGTGAGAAAAGGGTGCCAGAGAACCAGGGGCTGGGGCTGGCATGCAGAGTGATCAGTTGAAGAGGCTCTGTCCTTATCTGAGGTTACAGCCTGAGAGACCTGGTTGGAGGTTTGAAAATATCCTTAATGAAGATGCCTACTGGACTGAACTCTAAATATTTTTGCCTCCCCAGAGAGTAAGGGAGCCATTCATCAGTCAGGGGAAACCTCTCTTGCCTTTTCCTCTCCTTTCTGCCAGAGATAGAGGAAAAAGGGGTGTGTGTGTGTGTGTGTGTGTGTGTGTGTGTGTGTGTGTGTGTGAGTGAGAGGGTGGGGGGAGGGAGAGAGAGATGAGAGACTCCTCTCTTTTGTCTCTCTCCCAGGCTGGTCCACAGAAGCCTCAGTTAGGGGTGAAGGGAGGGAGTTTGATGTGCAGCTGAAGCTGGACACTGACACAGCAAGGTGGCAGAGTGGGAAAGACCATCTCAAGTCTACAGATCACAATAGTGAGGCCTAGATCAGAGGAAATAGAGGTGGCATTGCCCCCATTTTCCAGATAAAGAAGGTTCTTGGAGAAGGGAAGTACCCTGCCCAAGGTCCCACAGCCATAAAACGTGGAGCCAGGATATGGAGCCCGCTCTGGCTGACTCTGGCACCCGTGCTCTGCCCCTCTGTCCCATCCCACCCCATCACCTCCAGCTGGGATGAGGGTCATCCTCTTCTGGGAAGTCTGTGGTTCTGTAGAAAACCAGAAATTGTTTCTAAGGACATGGAAGGGTTGGACAGGTAGAAATCAGGAGGTCTTGTGGACTGTCACTGACTTGGAAGGCAAGAAGGAAGCCACCTGGAGGAATTCACTTGAGTGGCCTCAAGCCCACAATTTACAAAGGCTCTCTGTTGGCACCAAAGAGCCCACCAGAATGGCAGAAACACACCACCTCTTATTGGCTCGGATTGGCTGTTGGAGAAGTCCTCAGGGTCTGGACTCAGCAGAGGGGAGAGTGTGATGATTGATTAGCAATGTCTGCCATGAGCAGTATAGATGCCTACATTCTTGCTGCAACCTCCTTGTTGAAATTCTGCATTCCCTTGCAAAATATAAAAGAGATAACAGAGTGGGGAGAAAATATCTAGACAACAGGAAGTTGGCTAATGCCTTTGGACAAGTCTTCTTATCTCTGGGCCCTAGTCTCCCCAGCTGTTATGTAAAGATGTTGGGTTCCTTGATGTTGTGGGTTAGGTAGGCTCGGATAACCTTGGCTTATAGCAGAGGGAGCTGGGTAAATATGCAGTGAGGAATAGCCTGTTTGTGGGACAAATTTGTTCTTAGGAGATCTCATACCCACTGGCCCAGGGTCTGTGTAGGGTCTGTGTGAGGGAATTGCCCGGTGGTGTGGGCAAGAGGAACTGTTAGGCTGCTCATTGCAGCATTACGTGTAATAGCCTTAAAGTGGGACCAGCTTAAATGTCCAGCAACAGGGGATTTATTAAATAAATTGTGGGCCACCAGGCAGCTGTCCCAAAACAATACAGAGAAATGTATTGAAGGCTCTTAGCAAGTGAAAAAAAAAGAAATTATTTCCTCTATTTTTTATTCAATTTTTTTTTTTACTCTAGGAAAAGACTGGAAGGAAATGCACCAAGAAGGTAACAATGCTTATTTCTTTGTGATGTTACCACAGGTGACTCTTACCATCTTCTTTGTATTTTCAAAATTAAAAAAATTTTTACCCTGAATGCATTTTTTGATCAGCAAACAATCCCATGAAATAGCTTGAAAATGAGTAAATAAAAGTGGGGCAGAGGACAAAGGACGGGAGGAAACCTCATTCCCTTCCCAGGGCTGGTCCATAGACCCAGGATTCCAGGGGAGCACTGCGGTGACGTGGCTGACAGCTGCAACAAAAGCCCAGTCACACTAGTCCCGGAACCACGGGCACGAAAGACAGAAATCAGAACTGGAAACTCATGGGCATAATCTCTCTTTTGTGGAATGGGAATAGATAAGCTTTAATGCAAACAAACCCTGACTAAGCCAGACTCCTGGTGGGGTCATGATCAGGGTCAACACAGGCAAAGGGCTAAGCACTGTGATTCCCATCCACTCCAGCAGCATGTGGTTGGGTGGAGGTCAGTTGGGCACTGGAAAGTGCCCTAGGAAAGGGACACCCAGACAGAGGGACTCGTGCTCCCCATTCTCCTTGGTAACTCAGCACTGTGGGACAGACAGATGCATCAGCCAGAAGGTCAGTTGGTCAGTCAGCTAATTGTATTACATGCTGTGTGTGGACCCAGTTCTGGGTGTCCTAGACATAGCAATGAGCAAACAATCCCTTACCCATGGTCCCCTGCAAGGGCTCATATTCTCTTCGGGAGACAGAGTGAGCCAGAAATGGACAAAGAAATATAAAACCACAGTGCTCCATTGTCTCAGTTGTGGGGACAGAGAACAAAAATAAACAATGTATATGGAAGCCTAGACCTCTACCATCAGAGTGTTATGAGGGTTGAAGTGGTTTTAGCTTCAACTGTATGCTCTCCCCCAATATCCGACACACACACACCCCTCCTGTGTAAATCTCCTTGTTCGACTTTTCCATTTCACATGTTTGACTGTGGGAACACACTTTGGGGGTTAATTTTGTATAAAGGGAAGGGCTGCCTGAAGTATAGAATAGGAACAACCCTACCATTTTGGAGTGCTCACTACCTGCCAGGCTGAGCCTCCAGCCCACAAGTTCACTGCTATTAGCGCTGTTGTACAGATAAGGAAGTGGAGGTGCAGAAAGGCCGGGTGACCTGCTTCAGGTCACGCAGCCACTGGGACAAGAGGCCAGGATTTGAACTCTGGTCCACCTGACTTCAAAACTTGTGCTCTTAATCTTTCAGACATCATCGCCCAAACACCTGTTGTCTGGGTACCGCCTTCCTCTGCAGGCCACGTCTGCCTTTGCGTTTGGCACTCTCTGCCAACCCTGGATTATTGCTTACTCAACATACGTTTTGGTAAATAAAATCATGTTTAAAACTTAAATACACTTGATTTTCTATTTTTAAAAAAGATTTATTTATTTATTTACAGCGGGAAAGGGAGGGAGAGAAACATCAATGTGTGGTTGCCTCTCATACTCCCCCTACTGGGGACCTGGCCGACAACCCAGGCATGTGCCCTGACTGGGAATTGAACCGACGACTCTTTGATTCACAGGCAGGTACTCAGTCCATTGAGTCATCCTAGCCACGGCTGATTTTCTATTTGTATCAGAAAATTGTATAACCTTAGGTCAGCACTATTTCATCCTCATTTTGTGGGTAAGGTTTGGAAGAGCCCCCTTCAGGGAGGTAAAATACTTTTTCTTTTTTCTTTCAAGGTTTATTTTATTCTTTTTTTGAAATTATATTTTATTGATTATGCTATTACAGTTGTCCTGATTCTGTCCCTCCCCAGTCCCTCTCCACCCAGCACCCCTACTCCCTCAGGCAATCCCCCCACCCTTGTTCATGTCCACAGGTCATACATATAAGTTCTTTGGCTACTCCATTTCCTATGCTGTACTTTACATCCCCATGGCTCTTCTGTACCTACCTATTTGTACTTCTTAATCACCTCACCTCTCACCCATTCTCCCACATCCACTCTCCCATCACTTTATCTTTGAACTTTGGCATTTTACCTATAATGTATTTTGGGGTGGGCCTCTTTGCATCCATCTTGTTTGGGACTCTGTGCTTCCTGAACTTGAATATCTATTTCCTTCACCAAATTAGGGAAGATTTCTTTCACTATTTTTTTCAAATAGATTTCCAGTTTCTTGCTCTTTCTCTCCTCCTTCTGGCACCCCTATGATGTGAATGTTAGACCTTTTGAGGTTGTCCCAGAGGCTGCTTATAGTATCCTCATTTTTTCTGGATTCTTTTTTCTTCTTGTTCTGAATGGTTGTTTTTTGTTTCTTTATGTTCCAAATCATTGATTTGATTCTCGGCTTCATCCACTCTATTGTTGTTTTCCTGTAAATTGTTCTTTATCTCAATTAGTGTATCCTTTGTTTCTGACTGGATCTTTTTTATGCTGCTAAGGTCCTTGCAAATTTCCTCATGCATCCTTATAAGCAGTGTTTTGAACTCTACATCTGATAGGTTGCTTATCCCCATTTCATTTATCTCTTTTTCTGGAGTTTTGATCTGTTCTTTCATTTGGGCCATGTTTGTTTGTCTCCTCATTTTGTCAGCCTCCCTGTGTTTGTTTCCATGTATTAGGTAGAGCTGCTTTGACTCCATGTCTTGGTAGTGTGGCCTAATGTAGTGGGTGTCCTGTAGGGTCCAATGGTACAGGGCCCATTGGCACAATGTAGGGTCCCTATCGCTCAAGTTGGATATTCAAGGTACGCCCTTTGTGTGCACTGAGTACACCCTCCTCTTGTAGCTGAGCCTTGGTTGCTGTTGGTAGATCAATGGGAGGGATTTATCCAGGCCAGTCAGCTGTAAGGACTGGCTGTGATCACTGACTGCCAACCTCCCCCCTCCGTGGAGGATCAGCTGTCCAAGGGCAGGGTGGTGGTGCTCAGACATGGTCTGTAGCTGTGCAGACCATGTCTGGATGTGCAGCTGGGTGCACTGGCTCAGGCATTTCCCAGGTGGTGCAGGTCAAGCTCAGTCCTCACCTGTATTTTGCTCAAGGTCATGCTGCGTAAGCTATAAAGCAATCTGAGATGGCTGCTACTTGTGCTGGGCTTGGAGATTCCCAGGTGAGGCCAGGCTGTGAGTCTAGGCTAGCTGATTCTAGCGCCGGACCTGGGGTTCACTGAGGCCAGCTGCTGCTTGCTTGAGAGGATTTAGGAAGTTGTGAAGCTTGAGCCAAGACCAGTCATTTATACGTAAAAGCAGCTTGGGTTGGCCCATAAATTGGCTGGGGCAGAGTCTCTGGGATCTCCAAGGTGGGTCAAACAGTGTTAGCCAAGGGGTTGATGGAATCTCAGATATGGTACTAGTCTGCCCGCTCTGTTGAGGCCTCTGCTTGCCTTGATGCCAGATACCTCAGCCTCCCCCTGCATGCCACTGGTGTCCCTCAAGCTGCCTCCTCGGCACTGCAGCCCAGAGGGAGTGAATCTGAGTAGGTGAGTCTGTGTGTGGGTTCTTTAAGAGGAATTGGTTGGGGCTCCAGAAGTTTCTTCCACGGATTCAATCCCCTTTGGTTTTTGCAGCCAGAGGTTGTGGGAATTTATCTTTCTGGGAGGCCTGGGTGTGGGGCTGAGACTCCTCGCTCCCAAACTATCCCTCCCAAATTTTTATCCACTACACGTAGATGTGGAATCAGCCCATTCCACACCTGCGCCCCTCCTACCAATCTGGGTGGGTGTGGCTTCTTTAATTCCATAGTTGTCAGACTTCCATTCAACTCAATTTCTGTCAGTTCTGAGAGATGGTTGTTCTATATTTTAGTAGCAATTTCTATTTTATTCTCATTTGAGAAAGAGAGAGGGGAAGGCAGAGAGAGCCTGCAAACTGGGCATGTGCCCTGACCGGGAATTGAACCAGCAGCCTTTTGGTTACAGGACACTGCTCCAAGAAAGCCAGGCTGGCCAGGGCCTAAATACTTTTTCTGGAGTTGCAGTGGAAACAAACAGAAATGTGCTGTTGGGCTCTGGCCCTGCACCCTGCTCGAGGCCCCTGGAGAGAATAGCCTGTGCTTGGAGAGTTGTCGAAGACACGCTAGCGTCCTGATGAGCCTTTCATATTGGAAAGATGGAGGAAGAGTAGGAAGGCCAATCGCTTTCTCCCTCTGAGGAAAACTCTGCACCAAGCTACCTATTAGGCATTGAGCAACGCTTCAGAGCCCTTTCTGAGTGTGCAAGCCAGATTACAAATCTCTTACCGTGTGGGCAACTGTGTCCTCTGGCAGTGGAGGCTCTGAACCACGAATGAAGTATGTTCTTGAAACTCGGCACCTTTTCCAGACTCGCGACCTGCCTGGACTGCAAATGTCTTGCTCTGCACTTATATGGGCTTCCCAGGGGACTGGGAGTGGAGAACGGGAACCCAGCAGGCACCTCCCTTGAAGTCACCCACATAAGATTAAGTTCCTGTGCTAACATTTATTCACTTAGTCACTCAGTTCTCTAGAAGAGGTGAAAGGGGTAACTAGTGGGTAAACAAGGAGACCTATCTGAAGATGGGAGCATCGTGGGAACTCATTTCAATGTATTCCTTCACGTTGGATAGGGACATTCAGGGCGCCTCTCTGCCCCTGTGCCCTCCCCTCCCCCTCATTCCATTCTGCTTCTCTAAACTTTCAGAGTTTGCTGCTCTGGAGAGAGGAGGTCATTCTAGGGTCTCTTTCCACAGAGGACCTGATTTCTGGCCCGTTTTGACTCATTCCCCAACTCCATCTCTTCCCTCCTGATTGTCCCCACAAATGGAGTCTCTGGCCTCCCACATCTTCACCTCCGCTACCTGGCCTCACCTCAAGCCTCACCAGTTATTGAATGGGGCAGCTGCCGCAGCCTCCCCTCTGGCCTCCTTGAGTCTGGCCTGGCCCCTCAAATTTCCTCTCCACACTGTAACCACAGCCATCTTCCCTCCCCTCAGTCCTTTCTTAGGAAAGTTTTCAGACACAGAGCTGTCTACCCACCACCTAAATTCTGCCCATCCAATTTACTGGCGCGATGCATTTCAACCCCAGTCGCAGCTGTCAGTACCTTCCCCGCTAAGTTCTTCAGCTCGAGTATCATTGCCTAGAATTCCATTTGCCTATAGTTGGGCTTTCAGCTCAGAGGAGGTCAAAGTGCGCCTTTCTCTGGTCCGAGTTCATTTAACACCAGCTGCTTCCTCCATGACACCCAAGTTTAACCTAACGAAATCAAGGTCATGTGCTGGTAGGGAAGTGGGTACCACGTCTGTCCTGGCCCTCAGGGTCTGTCTCCAGCCTGGGCAGGTGTGGCTCAGTGGATTGAGCATGGGCCTGCAAACCAAAGGGTTGCTGGTTCAATTCCCAGTTGGGGCACGTGCCTGGATTGCAGGCCAGGTCCCCAGTACGGGGTGCGCAAAAGGCAACCACACATTGATGTTTCTCTCCCTCTCTTTCTCCTTTCCTTCCCCTCTCTCTAAAAAATAAATAAGTAAAAACATTTTTTTAAAAAAGGTCTGTCTCCAAAAAAAGTTCATGATGGCCTTGTTCAGACAACTGGGGACTGGAGGGCTCTGGGGACTGCAGTGGAAGTGACTATTCAGAACAGACAGGCCCAGATTGATGGGTACCTTCTGCCTCTGTCCTGATTCTCCCAGTCCTCACGGAGCCACGCAGAGACCAAAAGAAGCAGAAAAACATTAAGCCCAGAGGGAATATCACTTTTGATAAGATTATCAATGTTGCCTGACAGATGTGGCTTCAGTCTTTAGCCAGAGAACTCTTTGGATCCGTTAAAGTGATCCTGGGGACTGTCCAGCCCGTGGGCTGCCATGGAAACATTTTAGTCAACGTGCAATGAAAAGCACAGATCTTAAGTGCCCCTTTGCTGAGATTTGACAAATGCATACGTCTGTGTAAGCCAAACCCCTATTAAGATAACAGAAATCCATCATCACCCCAAAAAGTTTCTTTATGCCCCTTTCCAGTCCATTTCCTCTGGACCCTCCACCATGGAAGCAGGTTCTGATTTTTTTTTCTTTGCCACCCAAAATTGGTTCTGTCTGTTCCTGGTCTTCACGTAAGTGGGTCATACAGTATATACTCTGTTGTGTCTGGCCTCTTTCACTCAGCCTAAAGTTTCCGATATTTATCCACGTGGCTGCAGCTATTGGTAGGCCCTCCCTTTATGTGGATGCACAGTATCCCATTGTTTGAGTCCATTACAGGGCGTTTATTCATCTTCTTCCTGTTGATGGACACCTGAGCTATTTCCAGTTTGGGGTTATTATGAATACAGTTTCTATGGAACATTTCAAGACAAATCTTTTTGTGCATACATGTTTTCATTTTTCTGAATTGGCCTTGCTGGGTTGTAGGGGAGGGGTTTGATTACTTTACGAGAAACTATCAGAACGTTTCCCGAAGTGGTTGCACCATTTAACACTTCCGCCTGCAGCGTGTAAGAAAGAGTTCTGGTCGCTCCATTCACGCACCAACATGTGTTGTGCTTGGTCTTTTTAGTTTTAGCCCTTCTGCTCAGAGTGACAGGGATGTCCTTTTATAAAGTGTGTCCTTGCCTCCAACGGCTCGGGAGAAAGTCCAGCTCTGAGCCTTAGCTCTGAGCGGCCCCCAGGTCCAGCCCTTCTCTGCCCAGCCTTGCCTTCTCCATCTCCTATTTAGTTTTCTGACTCTGTTGACCTGAGTTTGTTTTCTGTTTCTGTTTTTGTTTTTTATGCAACAGGTCAGTTCATTTTTCTCTGCTTTTACACGGGCTGGTTTTTCAGCCTGGAAGGTGATGCTGCCCTCACTCATCTGATGACGTCGATCGTCTGTTTAGACTCATCTAAGATGTTACCTTCTCCAGGAAGCCTTCTTGGACCTCACTCGGAGGAACTTACTCCCTCCTTAGTGCCATGAGGGTACTTTCTAGCTACTTCTCCTGCAGCTCTGATGACCTTGTTCTGTAACTGTCCCACCCTCTGCCAGGGGTGTCCAACCTGTGGCCCATGGACCATATGTGGCCCAACACAAAATCATCAATTTACTTACAATCTTTTTTTTGCTCATCAATTTTCCTTAGTGTTTGTATATTTAATGTGTGGCCCAAGACAGCTCTTCTTCCAGTGTGGCCCAGAGACGCCAAAAGGTTGGACACCCCTGCCAGGTCTAGACTGTGAACGCTATGTGGGAAGACACCTGTCTGACTCACCCCTGTGTCCTCAGCACTCAGCACACGCTCTGCACATAGTAGGGGCAGAATCGGCAGTGGCAGTAGTGGCCGTGGGAGTAGCCGCAGACATTTGCTACGTGCTCCCCTGGGCTGGGCCCTGTGAGGAGCACAGCGACTCCCTCATTCAGTGTTCTCCACAACCCCACGAGGCAGAGCTATTCCACCCCTGTAACAGGTGAGGAAACTGAGGCTCAGCGTGGTGAAGAGGCTTGTTCCAGGAATCAGCCAGGACTTGTCAAAGCTGGGATGTGTCTGGGCATCTTCCTACCATTCAGGCATCTGCTCCGATGTCCCTTCTTGGAGGGGTGGTCTCACACTTTTCTCCCCGTCCTCAGCCTTACAATCTAATCTCTCGGCATCACATGGCCCACATTCTGACCTTCTGAGCTGCCATCACGGTCAGCACTGATCGCTTTTACTTATTCATCGATGTGCTCCTCATCTGCGCCCCACTCCCAACAGTGAGCTCATGAGAACTGCAACTCTGTGTCCACGATGTTGTTCCAGCATGTGGCCACACTGTGCAGCGCACAGTAGGGGCACAACAAGTGCTGGCTGAAGGCGGAGCAATGGACGCCAGTAGCTGCACTTTTTTTTTTTAAGTTTAAGAAAACCAGGCATAAAAATGAAACATAAATACACTTAATGATTTGTGTATTTTATTCCATCTAAATTTTCCTTGAAGAACATAAACAAATGTTGAACTCTGGTGAGTAAAATGCATCCAGAAGTGTTTAAAGGTAAAGTGAACTACTATCTGTAATTTACTTTGAAAGGCATCAAAAAGTCAGATGGTGGGGTGGAAGGCTGGATGGACAGGCAGATACATGACCGGGCAAGCATAGCACGCTGTGACTTACAGAATCTAGGTGGTAGATCTATGGGTGCTTATTATGGAGTTATTTCAAACTTCCTGTATGTATGAATATTTTTGTAATAAAATATTGGGGAAAAGTCACACATGTACAGGATAAAACTCCATCGGTACAGGAGGAGAGTGAGTGAGCAGACAGACAGCCTCCTCCTCCCCACCCCGCTCTGCTCCCAGGGGTTTTAAGCACCGGAAACACCTCGTTGGCTGCTCTCCCAGAAAGGGCTGCTCCACAATAATCACGGAAGGACCGAACAGCGCTGTGTGCTGCACCTTGTTCCCCCATCCCTCGTGAACGTGTCTTGGAGATTTTCCCACGTCAGCACATACAGTTTCATTATTTCATGTCACAGGCCTTGTCCTGCCACGACTCTTCCCCTTGTCTCCAGGAATGAGCATCTCGCTCACGTGAGTTCACCCCCTCGTCAGGGCTCTGGCAGTGCCTCCCAGCCATTCCTGTGGCAGCTCTGACCACTCTGTCATGAAAGGGAGCATGAGAACACACCAGAGTGTTTTACCTTGAGGCATAGAGGCTGGCCTCTTGCCCCTCGGAAAGTTAGTCATTGGCTGTGGACTGTCCCTCAAGGGGCAGGGGGACACTCCTGTCAGCTTAAGGCAATTCCCTAGAGAAGTGGGAGGCTGTGAGTTGTTAGTGGTCAACATTGACAGCTCCTAGGTGTTAGTGCCCAATAGGGGTGATCTGGCTGGGGCAATGCCGGTGTCCACAGTCTACTTCTTGCATTGCTGGAATTGACTTGCTTTTCCTAGTGAGTTCACTCTTTCCAGGCCCAGCTGCTGCAGGACTCCGGTTAGCATGGTTGTGGACTGAATTGTGTCCCCTCAAACTGACATGTTGAACTCCTAACTCCCAGGACCTCAGAATGTGCCTATATTGGGAGGTAGGGCCTTTAACCGTTTGAGTCCCAGGGGGCACTGTAAGCAGCGCAATTGCGCTGCTTGGGACTCAAACGGTTAAATAGACAATTACGTTCAAACGGGGCTGTTAGAGTGGGAGTAATCCAGTCTGACTGGGACCCTTATGAGGAGAGGTGATTAGGGTGATACCCAGAGAGACATTGGGGGCATATATGCCTGAGGGGTGCCCCTGTGAGGAGGTGGCAAGAGGGCAGCTGTCCACCAGCCAAGGAGAGAGGCCTCAGAGGAAATGGATCCTGGTGGCACCTTGATCTCAGACTTCCAGGCTCCAGAATCATGAGAAAATAGATTTCTGTTGTTTAAGCCATCCAGTCTATAGAGTTTTGTTATGGCAGCCCTAGCGAGCTGACAGAGTGACAATTTATGGGAAACTTACAATGCTAACTAGAGTCCCCGTTGAGTCACGAGGCCTTAACTGATACTCATAATCTTCCTCCTCTACTCTCCATTCTATTTGTCCTACTTCTCAGCCCTTCTGCTGGCCCAGGTGGCTGGTTGGTCACCTGAATGGATGGAACTCATTGTTGGTCCCTGTTGCTGACAGGCCATACATTGAGTGATATTTATTATAATAGATCAGCCTTGGTATCCCCAATCTTTAAACCTTGCTTCTTCTAGGTCCCTGACTAAACTAGTAAGCCATTTGCCTCAGCGTATGAGATTATAAATATCTGTCCACTTCTGTCTTTTCTCAAAGTGGATGACCAAGTGTGCAGCCTGCAGCCTGCAGCTTTGCGTGCTGGGAGGGTTTCCTCTCATTCCTGCCTTCCTGAGTCACTCTGAGTGGGGCTCGGAGCATCCATTTTGAGCTTCTACTGCATACTAAGCTGGCCCATCCATGAGCAGAGCTCAGGGCTTCTCCCTCCTCCATCAGCTGGTTGTGCGAATGCCTCACGGGTGTGAACTGAGATGGAGGTGTCAGTGCAACACTGGGAGGTGACATGGGCGACATGGGAGGTCCCGGCCACCTACTCGTGCAGCTTACTGATGCCCACTGGACCTTCCTGAGCCCAAATTAGATGTACCACTCCCGCCTGATGATGGATTGTTGTCAGTCCTGCCTGACCTTCTGACTTGGTAGATAACAGTGTCTCCTGCATGATGGGAAGTTCTGGCTGCACTTGAGTGTGGCCCGTGGCTGTGTGCCTCTTCTCTACCAGAGCCCAGGAACATGTCCAGAGCTGTTTTTCTAATAGTGTCCAGTTCTCTGCTGAGGATTGCGTGGCCTCACTCCAGAACTTTAGCGGTCTTCTCTGTGACTCACGTGTTGGGGTTTGTCAGAAAGTCCACAATGGCATCTTCATCTAGCACAGACACTTCTGTACCATGAAGTCTGCCTGATCACGTGGCTCAAGCGACATGCTGCTTGGACTTTAGCCTGGAGCTGTCACACAACCAGCTATTATTGCTCTGCCCTCCCCTCTACTCCTGAGAGCTAGCACAGAAGAGATGCTCGGTAAATACTCCCCTCTGATGGGGGAGGGCATGGAGCACAGGGTGAGAGAAATAAATACAAATGCTTGCAGACAAAGGTGGCCAGAAAAAACACAGGAAGCCCATTTAAATTTGAATATTAGATAAAAGATGAATACTTTTTTAGTTTTAGTATATGCCATGCAATATTTGGGAATACTTACATTAAAAATTATTCTTTGTTTATCTGAAATTCAGGCTTAACCTGGTGTCTTAAATATTTATTGGTAAATCTAGCAACCCCATTTTAGGGGCCAAGCATTTAATAACATAAGATGACTTGATGTGATAGGGCGGGGAAAATGGTGAAAGCATTTATAATCAGCACCCAGTTGGAGAATAATCAGCATTTAAAGTAATTTAAAGTAGAAATGAAAAAACTATGTGCCAGATTTGGCTGGCTGCTTGTGAATTTGTAACCCCTGGCAAAAAGCTTGGGCTCTAGTTTGACTTCCAGAATTTGAATCCTGGATTCACTGCTCACAAGTTGTATGACCTTGAGCCTCAGTGTCCTTATGTTTATGAGGATTAAATAAACTTTATTTAAAGGACTGAGCAAGATGCTGTTCCCATCATTAATGCTAAATCAATTTTAATCTTCAAGCTTGACTGCTGGGTTGCCATGCAATAGCTCCCTCTAGTGGTCACAGGGCATATATGCGAGCGCTGGTGCAAGGCAAGGATCCTGGAGGTCTTTTTGGCTCCAGGTATCTAGTAGCCAGGCTCGTCAGGCACTGGAGGACCAGTCCGTAAGCTCCCTACATTCCAGTCATTCACATACTACCTTTACAATTTCTGCCACATAGCAGCCACTGTAAACTTTATTTACTAATTTCCCTTTATTCTCTTTTAAACAGTGTCACTATCTTTAAAGAAATCCATTATAATAGGAAATATTACAAGTTTCAGTTAAAAGCGCAGCATCAACTTTCAGATCTAGGAGTTCACCACAAGTAGATACAAGTGAAACAGAAAAGCCTTCAGTTTCCCAGGACACTGTGGTGAGAAGAAGAATTGGAGGGTCTCTCTTCCTCTTTCTTCCCCCCAATGATGAAATGAGGCTCCACTAATTTGCTTCAGATGCTGTCCCAGGAAGTAGTTGGCATGAACGATGATGGCAACTGTTTCTTGAACCCTCACTACATGCCAGGCACTGTGACAGGCACATGTTTTACATGAATTAACTGATTTCATCTCCACAGACTCCCTCTGGGATGGGGGCTTTTGCAGATGAGGAGACTGGGACTCAGAACGTCTGGCCAGGGGAATGTGAAGGAAGTGACACACGCATGCTCCTTCTCAGCCCGGCCCTTAGTAATGTCCTGCCCATTTGCCAGTCCTCACTGCACTGCCTTGGTGACCGTGGAGGTTGTACATTTCAGGTGGTGCGGCTCCAAAATGGAGCATGAAGTAAATGTGTGAGTGAAGAATCCAACTTTATAGTGTTAGGCCACTGGGGTTTCAGGGCTCCTTTGTTACTGCAGCCCAGCCTTGCTCTATTCTGACTAACACCATGGAAATTTATATTCCACTTTTTAAAAAGTGAGCAAATTCTGCAACGTAACTATTGAGGATAATTATTAGAAGAAGGAAATGGGGAGTTGGGAATGGGAAAGAGAATGAAAGCAGGTGGTAGAGAAACAGTTGCGGTTTGATGATGAATACTCGGGAAGGAAGAAGGAGTCTGAGAGACAGTACACCCAGACCCTTGTGAGTAAAGAGGGTGGGAGGGGGGAGGCACAAGAGGTAAAACAAGTCAAGTTGTTGAAGTTTGAAATTAATGATCAAGCAGACTAGAAGCATGTCGTAAGGGCAAGAAGTCAAGGGCATTTCCTCCTTCCCTCTGGCTGACACTTAAGACAGATGTGGCTCTGAATGGCTAGTTATTCTGAGTGACTTGTCTTCCTCCTTTCCTTTGGGGAGCACTCCTGCTGGGTAGGACCCTGGGCTTGATGGGGCCAGTGACTGCCCTCTCCTAGTCCAGAGTGTTCATGGTTATGGTGAGAACCACAGTCTTCACTCCCCCAGTGGATCAAGTCCAACTCACTGAAAAATTTTGATATTCACCCTGTGTGTTCATTGGAGTCCTTAGTGGCCTCTGTAGAATATGAGAACAAATGTCACTGGATGAGGCAAGATCACAGAGCCCAGGATGATTGAAATATTTATTGATCAAATACCTCCCAGATTGTTGTAAGTCTTTGGTTAATTTCAAGAGTTCTAAAAAATCTGGTTTTTACAACTTATTTTTTGCCATTTTTCTCAGTGCTTTTATGAAGGAGAGAATTTTCAGAGGGTCTTTAACCTACCATTTTCACTGATATATTTTTAGAGAGTTTTAAAAAAATGTTAAAATGTCACTATATAAAAGTCATAAATGTATTCTGATTAATCTGCCATCTCTCTGACTGTTTTGTATTCAGTGATCTTAGGCTAGTTACTTAGGGACTGAAGTTGTTAGGGGAGAGGAAAGACCCATCTGTGAGCTACAGGAAGAAGTCCTGGGGAGCAGTGGGAAAATGGTCCAGAGGTGGGTAGTAGATGTGTGTCCAGGTAGGAATGCATTTTGGTGCCATGACCAGGGGGCAGCTGGACCAATTCTGATGGTCCCAGGTGTGTGTGCCTGTCCTTATCCTCCTTGATTCTTGGAGCTTCAGCCAAGGAAGACTCTCAGTCTTGACCAAATGCTTGCTTGCAAAGGACATGAAGGTAGCTAATGCCTAGATTCTCCCTGATCCCAGTCGGGTGCTGATGGCTGGTTTCCATTCAGGAAGGCCCTCTGTACTTCACGTCACTAACTGGACAGACATTTACAACAGTCATGCAGCTGTTTATGGAATTTAACTACTGATCCTGAGCTCAGAGATCTCCTACTTCTGTGAGTGTGGAAGATGCTTCCTCTCTTACGTCCTCATCAGGAGACACATGCTGGTCTCCTACAATTAACCTTCTCGTGGTTCTGAGCTCTGTGACTTTCCTCCCATGATGCCCTGATGGTTGGTGGCAATAGTATGTGCAGACAGTGGTGGTCCGGACGTGATGGCAGTTGTTTGGCAGGGGTTGAGAAACATCGACCTCAACCTGCTCATTTTCACAAGGTCAATGGGGTCTCCTAAAGAGCAAGGGACAAGATTTTCCGCGAAGTCTGAGGAGTCTCCATCCTTGGTTTGCCTTTTTGTCATTCTGTGACCGTGTGCAAGTTGTTCACTCGTACCCCAAGGCTCAGTGCTCTCGTGTGCGGAGCTAGTTCTTCAAGGACCTCAAACAATGATAACATATTTACTTTTTATTCGAAGGGACAGTCTTCACCATCTGGGGTTGCCCTGTTCTTCCTTCTTGCATTTAGTTTTTTTTCATAAATTTTACCTGTGTTAACAGTCTCGATATCCTTGGTCTCTTCTCCTTAGCTCCTTTAAATCTGTCTTCTTCCTCCCAAACTTTGACTCTCACCCAAGGCATCAGTAGTCTTTTCAGATGCAACACCAATGACTCTTCTCTGTTCCTACTTTTCTCAAGCCTTTCAGCAATGAACACTTTGGCCCAGTTGGTTCTTCCTCCTACATTTCCTTTTTGTTATGTTTATCACCCTCTTGCTGTGAGAACAGAAAAGAGGCCAGTATGACTGGTCGCAAATAAGCAAAGAGGAGTGGTAGACGACTTGTGTATCCTCAGCTTCCAGGAATCTCTCTTGGGGTCTCCTAGGCGCTTCTGCGTAGTGTGGCTACAGCTAAAGGCATAATCTTCCTGCTGGAATCAACTTATCCTCCCACATTTCCAGTTACCTTTGGGCTCCCCAACCTGAGACATGGACAGGAGCCTCACCAGCTCCCTCACCCACACCTGTCCAGGTCCACCCCCTGAACATCTCTCAAACTGTCATTTTTACTTCTTGTGTGGTAACCTTGTGCATCACCATCATCTCTGCCTGGGGTGTTACATCTACCCCTAACATCCTGTCCACCTGTTCTAAGGGCCCCAGGGCAGTCACTCTGAAATCCACATTCAACTGAACATCTCCCAGTCCTGCTAAAGACCATTGTGATCTCAAATGTAAGGTCCAAACTCTGTTCTGTGGCTCCAGCCACCCAGGCCAGGATGCTTTCCAACCAATGAGCACTCAAGTGATGCTGAAGAATGACAAGGCCCCATGTGCAGACAAGAGCAATTTTATTTGGGCCAGAAACTATGGAATGTAACACACGCCTGGTGGGAAAGGAGGGGAAGCAGTCTCCTTGGAGGGAAGACTGCTGTGGGCCCCAGGCAGTGGTTGTGTCACTGTTCAGGATGTGGGCAGCCTTCTGTGAGTCCTCGGAAGCTGGGCAGGGAATGGAGTGAGCTGCAGGACACGGCTCTGTTGGAAGAAGACCTCAATCAGAATGGGGACTGGAGGTCACTGACCCCTGTTTGTACTGGCCCATCCTCAAGCCCTCCAGAGAGAGGGAAGGAGGCTGAGACCTTAAGGCTAGCAGTCTTGTCTCAGCTGCAAAGGGAGCCCAGGCCTGGGGTCAGGGGGCTCCTTGTGCATGTGTTTGAGTGGTATGTATCTGTGTATCCATGGACACTTGTGTGCGGTGAATTTGTGTGTGTGTGCACCTGTATGAGTGTGGTGGTGTAAGAGTGTGTGTCTCTGTCTGTCTGTCTGAGTGACCCTGTGTTTGTGCGTGTGCATCCTTGACCATGTGTGTTTCTGTCTGTGACTCTGTTGTGCTGCTGCCTGCGTCTCAACCACTGTCAGCATTTCTAGGGACTTCTCTGGGCACATCTGTACTTGTCAATATGGCCCTTGTCTCTCTCTTTGGATGTTTCTGCCACCAGCCCCCTGCTGTCCTCCACCAGGGGAAGAACAGTAGCCCCCAAAGTCCTGGGGAGTTGGGAACAGCACTCACGAGCTCAGGAGAGGCCACGTCCCTTCCTGGAAGGTTTAGGCGTTGACGATAAAGTCCCTGTTAGGGATCAGGGTGTCTGGAAAATGAAAAAACCACCACCGCAGGCCTGAGTCAGGGTCTCAGTGTGAAGGTGTCTGGGATATCCCGCCTTCCTCCCAAGGTCTGGGGCCAGGGAACCGCAACTCTGGAGGTTCAACCAAGCTTGGGCAGGGCTCAGCGGGGGCAATGCCTCCTTCCACCAACCAGCCCAGCTCTCTTCAGTGTCAGGGCTGATGGGGGGAGCAGGGTTTATACTTCAACACTATCTGGATAAATCAAGGCAAAAAGAAACCCAAATGGGAGAGAGTTGAGACTGGGGGGATCTATCTGACCCATGGTGTGCAGGAACAGAGCTCCTTGGGGCAAGCACTGCTCCTGCAGAGGGGGAGAGAGGGCTTGGTAGAGGTACTTACTGATTATATTACGCCATAAGGACACATCCCACTGGCTGAGAAGTCCATTGACATCAGAGCATATCTGAGGCAGGGGCGGAGAGTGGAGTTAGACAAAGTGGTACTTGGAGGGAGACCCTGGGAGCAACATCATTTTAGGATGGATTCTCCAGGGGAGTTTTCTACCATTTCTCTGTGTCTGAGAATATTTGTTTCTAAGCACTCCCACAGATAAATTCTCACACTTCCATTGGGCAGAAGGAGAAACTGAAGGCATGTATGTGAAGCGCCCAATCACACAGCGAGCCAGTGTTCACTCTGTGACATGACATCTGTTTCCAATAAGGTGGACTACTCTGGGAGGGGTGCATTTCTGGTCAGAGGAGGCGCCCAAGCAAAGGCTGAAGCATGCTTCTCTGCAGCCATAGTTGGGGTGGACTAGGCGCTTCTCTGGGTAGGGCCAATCCATTTCAGCTGTAGTGTGAGACACACTCAGGGCCTGGCTCAGAGCAAGAACCAATCAGTACGTTGAAGGATGGAAAGAAGAAACATGGAAAGATGGATCAATGGATGGATAGACATGGATGGAATTTACTTATCAAACTGAAAGTTCAGAATAGCTCATCCCAGGGGCCTCTTTCAGCTGGAGAAGCTCTAAGACACAAGGGCTAGGAGCCTTCACTTTAACCCACTTACTTGATTCTGCACCAGCATAGGAATGGTCTCAGTAAAGGTATTGGTGACGCTCTTAAGAAAGAGTTGAATGGGGAGGGTTTCAGGTCTGAAAGAGAAAAGCCACAGGCAGTGCAGAGACCTGGGGTTGGTATGAAGGCTTCAGAGGGGCCAGAGGGGCCACTGGACCCATCACAGTCTCAGCATTAAGCAACTGAAACTGGGCCTTGTCCACACTCTCATGAAGGCAAACACCAAGGTGCCTATGCAAAAGGAGTAGTGCCCTATACAGCAGTGCACACAGTGGGACATGTAGAATAAACACAGAGTTCCAGTACTCAGTAGGTCTTCAGTGAGATTTTGCAGAATCCATGAATGAATGAGCAGTGCTTAGTGTATAGTTGTCATGTGGATTCAGTGAGATGATACAATGTGAAGCACAATATATGTGTTCAGTAAATGTTGGCCATGATGGGGACGAGTCCTGCATATTGTACATGGCCAGTCTTGTGACAGGTAACTGAAATAAGTGACCCAGAGAGGCTCCATAGATATTTTATCCCTTACTAAGACAAAGCACATTCACACCTACTATGTAAGTGGGGTTATCAATCAATCACCCCAATGCAGCTGCATATTACAGTTTGGGGGAGTACTGTCCAAGTTCATGCAGTAAGCCCTCTACTTCTCCCCATGCCCTCTGGTAGATGGGGTTTGAACTCAGACTTCTTGTTCACTGATCCAGCGTAAAATGGGTCAGCCCAGCTTACGAAGGGATACGTCATTAATTATCCATCCATCCATCCATCCATCCATCCATCCATCCATCCATCTTCCCTCTGGCCTGTCAATCTTCCCATCTGTTCGTCTTCCCATCCTTCCATCCTCCCGCTCATCCATTCTTCCATTGTTCTATCTTTCCAGCTATCTATCCATCATCTCACTCTGTTGTCTCTGGGAAGATGAAGCCAACCCTCTGGGCTTACCTATCATCCATGTCGATATCCAGTCTGCCAGGGGAACTAGAGCAATCACCAACGACCAAGTGGACCCCATTCTCACTTTCCACAGGATAGACTTCTAGAGTGGTATTGAGCTTCACAGACAGCTTTATCCGACATGGAGGGACCATGGGCCTGCAGAGGAGATAGTGGCCCCACCACATTCTGAGAAGAGGAGGCTTTTTTCCTTGCCAGGAATGCCAGCCTCACCTAACTCCATCTTACCCATAGATGTACACACCTCATTTCCCAGTAGGGGAAGCCAAGGCTTGAAGAGGTCAAGTGAATTTCCCAAGTGACTCCAGGTCACTGAACATAGCAGCAAATAAACTGAACTTGGAGGCTCATGTCTGTTAGGCTCAAATGCCCTCTTTTTGGCTACCCATGGTCATCAGGGTCTCCTTTGGTGAGCCACCCTCCCACCTTCCCTTGGGGCTACTCACATTCGCATATTGATGACCCAGCTCAGAGGGATGTTGAGGTAGAGGTGACGGCCATCTGGGCTTGGCACAAAGCCAAGTTCCAGTAGCTTGGGTGTAGTGATCTCTATACTGCCCAGGAGATGAAGGGAAAAATATTAGCTTTTCTAGCCCCAAACTGATAAACCACATTTAACCCAATCTTACCTATTCCAGAGGTAGAGCTACCCATGAGGTGGGATGGGGGAGACAGGAGGGGAGTCTGGCAGCAAAAACAACGTGGGCTCTGAGTTGCATCAGTTTTCCCCAACCTCTGCACTGGGCCATCTCCTGACATGCCCATGGCGCTCTCTTCAACTTCGGTCTGCGAGGTATTCCAGGACAGAGACTGAATTATATTTGCATTCTGTCTGGATTGTGTTTGCATTCTCTATGCCAGTTCAGAGCCTTACAAAGAAAGAGGCTACTCCATATCGGTTGACTTTATGGATTGTTGAGCAGGTGAGTAGGTGGATATGTGAGTGGACGCATGGAAGATACGTGTGTAGGTGGCAGGAAGGATGGACGAACGGATGGGTGGGTAAGTGGATGAGTGGATGACGTACTGGCCAGTGGAGTAAGCCTTTAACAAACATATATGGGTAGAAATCACTCATTCTGCCGTGACTTTCCATGGCAGGTCAATCAACAATGTTCGTCATGGAGACTGAGGGGCAGGAATGAGAGAGCATGGAAGCAAGCCTCTTCTCTGAACCAGCCATTGCGGCAGGTGAGATTATGTCTTTTCCAGTTCTCCTAACAGTTTTTCTCTGTGGGTGCTATAATCTTCATTTTATAGATAGAGAAACTGAGTGACACTGAGAAACCCAAAAGGGACTTGAGTGCCTGGTCTCAGGTCACCCAGCACGTGCATGGTACATTTGGAAACCAAACTCAAGACTATGTCTGTTTTCAAGTCAGGGGCAAGTGCCTCAGTGGGTAGGAGTCTTGGCTTTGATCCAGCTCTACCAAGGACCCAGGCTTTGCCAGCTCCCTGCATTAAGCTTTCCACGACTCCTTCTTGCTTAGCAAGCTCTCAGACGTCTCATGGGAAACACTGTATTAGATCATTCCATGGACATCACATTGACAAAGTAATGGAGGAGAGTGGTTTACACTTTCTTGCTTACATCAAAGTTCTCCTGTGTTCTAAGGGACTCTACAGGTGAGAACACAATCACCACTGTGTAGTGGAAAAACCTTGACTTTTGAATTAAGTAAATTAGAATTAGATCCCTCCCTCTGCATCCCTCTAGTTGTGTGAGCACAGGCACATTTCTGTGCTTCAGTTTTTCCATCTGCAAAGTGGGGATTATTGAATTGACCTCAGAGGGTTATCGTGGGGCTCACAGATGATGCTGAGGACTCAGGATGTGCTTTAGGGCTGAGGACAATTGCTGGCTAAAGAGGGCTGGTGTTCCCTGTCAGGCCGTGAGAAAGGCCTCAGACTGAATCCTGGGCTCACGTTCAGACCACTCTTCTTCCTCCTTCAGGCTCCTGCCTAGGGCAAACAGACCTCCAGTGGGAGTCCTCTGGTGGGGACCAAGGCCCTGCTTTAGGGCTACTTACCCAGTGATGTTTCTCAGAGGATTGATCATTTGCTGAATCATCTTGCCAATCAGGCCCTGAGAAGTATTTCCATTGAATCTCAGGATGTCCGAGACTGGAAGTTTTCTGATAGAATCCAACAGACCCCCAGAGAGCAGCCTATCCCTGAGAGCTGGAGATGGGCATAGGGGTTTTCAGGGGTCAGAGCTGCCAGTTTCAGATCCTTAGCCCTCTTTCTCCATTCATTCCTGCCCCCTCCCACCATTGGATGGCTGGGAACACACACACACACACACACACACACACACACACACACACACACACACACCCTGAAGGAGGTTATCAGAGATTCTCACTTACCACTTGTCATCTGTCCAAGATCTGTGGGACTTGGAGCTAGGTCCACAGGCAAAGGCAGGGCCAGCAGCCCGCAGAAGACAATGAGGCTCCCGATTTGAAACATCTTCTCTCCTTGGTGTCTGTGGACAGGATGACAGGCCCAGTGTGGCACGGACAGCAGAAAGAAATGTATCCACCACCTGTCCCTGGCCCCCGGAACATCGGTGAGAGAGCAATAGCTAACCCTGCTCAGCGTTTCCTCCACATCAGGCATCAGGCTGAGCTCTCCACACTGGGTAACTGATTTCATCTTAACCACACCCTAAGGTGTGGCACTAATCATCTGCATTGCTCAGGTGAGGAGATGAGGGTCTAGTGAGTTTAGGTAACTTCCTTCAAGATCACAAGTACACATGAGGACAGGATTTGAAGCCAAACCCAGAGGCTTCTGTCTAAATTAAGTGACCGCCATATTCACTTTCTAACTGGACTCACTCACAGTGGTTTGGATCATTGCCCCTAGTGCCTGCTCTTTAGACAAAGCAAATGAAAAATGTAAACATGCTAATGGTTGAGGAACTGAACTGTTTTGCCACCATCCCTGTTCAGTCATTTGTCCGGGTCCCGCCTGTGCATGTCACACTATCAGAAGTCATGTCGTCATAGCCACCATCTCATCCAGACCAGTGTTGGGGAAATGCTGGGTCATTCAAAGTTTTCATTTCACAAGGAGAATCGGGACCAGAGACGGGTAGTGATAGTCTCAAGGTCACACAGCAAATTGATGGCAGAGCTGTGGTTGGATAAAAGTCTCTGAACCTGTCCCCACCCCACACCCAAACACACAACACACAGACACATATGCACACATACTCTTTTCTATGCCTTTCTCTGATCCCTCAAGCTGACCTAGATGAAATTCTGGGGAACCCCTGACATACGGCTATCTTTTGCACCAGTTTCCTGCAAGATATCACCAACAGGACAGGCTTATTTGACAGCTGGCAGAGATGTCCAAAGCTGGAACTGGTACCTATATTTTGGAGATGCCTGGCTATTTGGGGCCATAGTCCATCAACTGGCCTATTTGGCCGGAGCACCACCATTGCTGTGGCTGACTGAAATTGAAAGGGCTTTTTGGTCCAGAGAGCCAGCTGTGGCCTCCCTAGGATGTGGACCTCTGAATCTCTTTTGGGAAACAGACCTTTTATGAATCCGCTAGAAGTTAAGGACCCTAGTCCCAGAAAAATGCATCAAAATGTATAAAACTGGGAAGATTTTAGGAAGTTTATGGATGGTAGTCTGAATTCACAAAGGCAACCTCAGGTTGAAACCCGTGCTGTAGAGATTTTGACTTAGGGTGTGAAGAGCATTGCCCACGAGAGAATTTCAGCAGTCATACCTGCAGCTGCAAATTCCTTTTTCTACGTTTTCTACATTTCTACATTCAAACCTCTCTATGTTGACATTATTGGTCTCTTGGGGAAGCGGAGAGAATGGCCATCTGATGTCTCTGAAAACGGCCAGCCCCGTTTCTTTTAGAAGACCCCCAATGAGTGATCCTAATGCAGTCAGCCAGGGCCCACCCCACATCAAGGAGCCTAGCACCCCTGCCACCCAGGGCCGCATTGCGGGAGCATGACAAGCAGGTCTCACCTGGGCTTCTCAGAGGTCCTAGAGGCTGTCCTGGTCTTCTCTTCCCTCTCCTGCTTGCTTCTGCTGGGGAGGAAGCTTCTTTTATAGTATGGGAATAAGGAAACATGTAATCAGATGATGGGTTTCTAGAAATTCAGGTTTCTGCAATCTGGTGGTGTCTTTCAAAACTCTCCAAAGTAAATAATTGCCAATTGTATTAGTGCATGAGGCAGTTAAGCCTTTTGATTGATAAGCTGTAAAGAGAAAAACCTGAGATGGGGATGTTACTGAAGACTTCACGGTTTCATGAGTGGGGCTGAGGCTGGGGACCTGTGTTCCAAGGTGGCCTGAGAGATCAAACTTGGAACCTGAAGAAGGGCAGCCAGCCAGAGCCCAGGAAGAGACCTCAGTCTCATATCTAGGCCCTTTTCCATTTGTGGTCCAGTTCTTTTTCTCCAATTCGAGGTCTCTTGTTCCTAAAGTGTCAAAAAGAGTTGAACTGCCTCTCATTTCCCTTTGTCTGGGGCCTATTTGTTCTCACCAGATCCCTGGGAGGGAGGAGATGCTGTTCCTTCTTCACAGAGGGGGAAACTGAGGTCCAGTGGGGATAAGTTTCCAAAGACACACAGAGGGTCTGGCAGAGTCAGAACTCTACTCACTGGACAGTGATGGTAATAAAAACAGTGTCACAGGTAACACGAGCCCTTGCTGTATGTTGGGGCCCCGCTGATTTCCACAGGCAGCATCTCACGGGTCCTTGCAGCTCTGTGCCAGGTGGGACCAAGTACTCCCGCTCTACATGGGGAAGAGAGGCTCGGAGTGAGTCGATGCGCCCAGAGTCGCACAGTGGACACAGTGCTGAGGCCTTCATGCTCCTCTTCTTTCCCCAAGTCACTGGGCTGTACATTCAGCGACTACTGTGCTTTCCCACATCTGTGAATTTCATGCTGTCCTGAAATTTTACTTTTGTATCCTGGGAAAGTCTTTCCAGGTTCCCAGGCCTGAGGGATGTTGTGGCATCCTGGCTCCTACCTTTACCCTTTCTTCTTCCCTTCCCCGAATGAAAGTGATAAGGTATTTGTCCTGGCAAGTTGGGCCTGTGGGGTCTATTTCACAGATGACAGAACGGAGGCCCGGAGAGATAAAGGTCTTGGACCAGTGAGAGCAGGTCCCGCCCTGCAACACCTAACACCTTATAAGCTACAGAAAGAAAGTAAAAGGGGCACATTTATTGGACACCTACTATGTGCTGGGTGCTCTCCATACTTGAACCTCGTCTTCCTCAGGAGTGGTTGGTATTGTTGTCCCTCAAATGTCAGATAAGGAGACCTAGGTTCAGAAAAGGTGACTGTTTCCCTGGGACACACAGCAAATGAGTAGTGGAGTCAGAACTCACCCCTGTGTCTCGTCACCCCTGTCACCAGTGAGACATGCTGCTTTCCCTCAGGCCTTCCCTGGAGCTGCTCCCTCTTCCTGTGAGAATCCTGCAAAGCCTGCAAGGTGCCAGGGCCTTGGCTTTGAACTTAGTTATCCATTCAAGCACTCGCTAGACTCTTCCCAGAGCTTGTAGGTTGTGGATCATCCTCGAAGGGGATCATCCCATTTTTTGATATCTTGGTACAACTTTTATGGGCTGGGTGAGGCTGCTACTATCTTTGAGGGGAAACTGAGGCAAAAAAGTCAAGGTGTCACAGGTGGGCACAGGTAACCAAGTTCTTGGTGATCGTGGACAAAGAATTGAACCAAACACACAGAGTTTATAGCAGAAAGAGAGAGAGCAGATTTATTAAGCAGTAGCACGCTCCACAGAACATGGGAGTGGGCCAACTCTGAGCAGTGATTGGTCCTCAGTGGCTGGAGGGATTCTATTGTTGTAGGGTGGATATTTCCTGGCTAGTTTTGGTGGGGTTTTACTGAGCACGTACGAGTAGTTTTATTACTGTAAAGCTACTGCTCATGTGGTCTCTCATGATTTTCCTTGATTGGCCACCAGGAAAGAGGGTTCCACAATGTTAATTTACTATAATGCTATTGTAATGAAGCAGGGGTCCGGTAACATCTTCTGTGCAGGTGCATTCACGATTCACCAGGATTCAGCGCTTTTCCAGAAAGGAGGAGCAACTGATCTTAGAACAGGGTCTCTGTCCTGTATCCATGTCCTTTGTCTTGGCCCTGGGCACCTCCAGAGTTTCCTCCCTCCTATCTCCTGCCACAAAGGGACTGACTCAGGCTTGTACAGCCAGTTACTGGGCAGGTCATGACCCTTGTTTTGAAGACAGGAGGCTGCATACGCACGATGGCAGAAAGGGGATGAATTTGGGCACAGATGGCCTGGTTCAAATCCTGTGATCCTGGGCAAGCCACTCTAATCCCTTGAACTTTAGTTTCCTCTGCTTTAAAATGAAGGAATGATATCTACCTAGCGAGGCTATGCGGGATCATGTCTGGAGAGCTGGTAGAATCTTAGTTCATAAACTCATGTGTCTACACAGTTTTCTTTCTAACGTATCTATAATTTAGTTACCATTTCAAATGCCATTTGCTGGATAGCAGAAACCTCCCTACTCCCCCCTGGGGTTTTATTTCTGTTCCAGGGGCTTCATTTGTGCCACCACATGTAGAGGAGGCTGCGCTGTCTGTTTTGACTAGAAATACAGAGACATGCACATGCCTTCTGGCCTCTGATTGCTAAGACACTGTGTGTCTGTCCTTCCTGTCCAGAAGGTCCCTTTGGATTTAGCATTCACTTCTCACTCCCTTGTTAGCCACCCCCAATGGGGTTCTGAATTGTTCCGAAGTTTCTCAATTCCTTGGGCCTCAGGCAGGACTGCGAGGGGCTAGGTTACCCTAAGCCATCTGCCTGGACCACCTAGACTCTAGTTAACCTTCTTTCCCTGGGGTCTTGTCATCTGTCATGGGCATGGGTGCCTTCTGCTCTTGAACTCTGCACACCAACTTGGGGTACCTATTGTCCCATGACAAGTTTTGCCCAGGGAGTAGCATGGCCACAAGATGCTTTCCAGAACCTACGGAACTATGTTCTCTTCAATTTCTCGGGGGCTCTCATACTCCGCCAACTCAACATGGGGAATTTTCTAGTCTTGGGGCAGGAAATCCTGCTTCATTTTACTATATATGTGCTATTCCTGACGTCTCCTATGCCCAGAGTTTTCACCCTGAGGTGAAACTGAAAAACTCAGGTTTAAAAAAAAAATTAACCCATAGCAAAATTGGCTTTTTATCCTTTGGTGTGTGGGTCTGTAAATTGTAATGCCCATATAGTTTTGTCACCACTGCAATAATCTGGATATAGAACATCCCATCACCCCCCAAACACCCTGAGGCAGCCCTTTTAGAGAGAGTCATACACACCCCCCCACGCACTGGTGAGCACCATCTGTTCTCTGTCGCTACTGTTTGTCAAAGACCTGGGTGCTGGAAACTTCTGCTTATGCTGCAGTTGCCCCTCCTTGGAGCCAAAGGTGCTGCCTGTTCCATTGCTCCAAGCGGTGCAAGGGCATCAGGAAATGTGGAAGGTCACACTGTTGACATTTCTAGACAAACAGTGCTTTCCACACTGGTGACATCAATGCCTTCCCAATGTGTTTTTCAGAAACTGTAGGTGTCCTTTTCTTCCCACATATCTGGTTGTGGTTGAGAGCCTTTATTTTTATGAATCAAGAAATCCATCTTTAAAGGGCAGAATTAATTTTTCCAAGGGTCTCTGACCTACCTGAGATCTACTCTCCAGAACCTGGGAGTAGGCCGTTGGATCTGTTCCCTGGAGCAAGATCAGGTGACAGCTGAGTTTGAGGGGGATCTTCAGATGGCCTTGGAAGCCCCAGTTGAGGGGCAGAGGGCAAAAAGGGTTCAAGGAGAACTGGGTGCCCTAACTTTGATGAGAAAATGCCTTTTCGCTTAAGGCAAGTTCCACCTACCTTGGAGATTAATCTTCCTGCTACACTTACAGCTTAATAATACTAAAAGCTCCTTGTGGGCCACTAGAGCATGGTACCATTTCTAACAACCCTGCAGGGACACTGAGGCTCAGGGAGGACAGTCAACTGACCAGGGTCACCTCAGCTAGGAAGAAGTGAATGCAGAGCATCATCTGGGGCTCTGACTTTAGTGCTCATAACGTCAAGATCAAGTTTGTGTCACAGCCTTCCGTTCAGAAAGTCCCTGAGGAATCACACAGCCCTGAGTTCCAAACCTGGCACAGCCGATGACTCTGGACAAGACGCTTCTCCTCTTCTAGCCTCAGTTCCCTCACCTGCAAATAGGAGCTGATGACACCTACCTCCCAGGGGTGTGGAGAGGGTTAAATGGGGAAACAAATGTAGCACACAGCCCCATACCTGGCACAGAGTCAGAACTCTGTGATGGAAGGGCATGCAGTCATGGGGTACAGACAGGCAGGGCCTGGAGCGAGCAAGCTCCTGAGCATTTAGGGCTGAGTTTCTGCTTAAATTACCCCCCACCCCAGACCCCAGTCTCATAACAGAGATCCATCGTGCAACAAGCTCTTCTAGGAGAAAGCACAATGAGTCCGTGAACCTTAAACTGAAAACAACACAAGAAACCCAAGGAGACCCCTTAAGGAAGGAGGTCCCAGGGCCATCCCTGGAGGGGTCAGGGGGAAGGCAGACAAAACCTGCGTTCACCAAGGGACCAGGCCACCTCGTGGGAGGACGGGGTCCAGCCCTCCCATGTTTGCTCTTTGAATCATGAGCAGGAAGAAGCCCACACCTCAAGGCTGTCAAGAGGAATGATCTGTGTGAACATGGGCACATAGGGTCGCAAACCCCTGCTGCAGTGTTCTGAATTAGGGAATCTGAATTGAAAGATGGGGATGTGAGTCTCTCTTGCCCTACTCTCACCTCTGAGACATTGACACTTCCTTATTTGAGTTTCTCAATCCAGCTGTACCCACATTTAATCATCCCCCCTTAGCGTGTTTGTGTGTGTGGTGTTAGAAGGAAGGAAGGGAACACTGGAGGGGGAATTCACAGGGGCCAAGAGTATGGGCTCCAGAGTCTGGCTGCCTGAGTGCTGTCCACTTGGTCATTTCATTGCTGTGTGGCCTCGGGCAAGCAGCTTTCTCTCTCTGAGACTCCGTGTCCTTATGGGTAAAGTAGGATAGGGTTGCTGTGGGGATTTGATGAGATTTCTGAATGTGAGCTTCTGGCACCAAGCTTGGAACATGCCAAAGGCTTAATATGTGTGTGTTCTTTCCCCTTGATTTCTCAGTAGGCTTTCCCTACCCTCAGGTGGAGGAGGGTGGGAATTCATATTTAAGAACTGAGTAGTCATGAATTAAATAGTTAACAATGAAGTAAATGACATTTACTAAGCATACCCTATGGACTTAACATATGCTAAACATATTGCAAGTGGCTTATCACGTACTCTGACCAACATCCTGCGTGGTAAATATGTTTATTTAAAACTTTTGTTAAAGTATAACCTACATAAGAAAAATGCACTTAAGTGAATAGCTCAATAAATTGTCCCAAAGTGACACCTGTCACAATCTGAATACCCTCCCCATAATCGGCACCCAGATCCAGAAACAGAACATCGCCTCGCTTGAGCCCCTCCCAGTCACTAACCCACACCCCAGGGACAACTGTGTGCCTCCTAACAGCATAGACTAGTTTTGGGGTTTTGAGGTTCACGTAAATGGGAGATGCAGCAGGAGCTCTTTTGTGTCTGACGTCACTAGGTGTGTGAGATGCACCTGCGTGGCCGTGTGCAGCTGGAGGTCCTTTTCATTACCGTAGAATATTCTGCTGGGTGGCTATCCCATGGGATCTTCTGGTTATGCATTCTTTTGATGGGCATCTAGGGAGTTTTTACTTTGGGGCCATTATGATCACTGCTGCTATAAGCAATCTTGTGCACGTTTTGTGGTGCCTGCGTGTACGTGTTTCTTTTGCACATAGACCCAGGAATGGAATTGCTATGCCACATGTTGTACTTTTAGGTGATACCACCACCCAGTTTTATAACGCAGCGGCACGACTTCCCTCCCACCGGCAGTGTGAGAACTCCTGTTGCTCCACGGCCTGTAAGCTCTCTATCCCCGTTTTGCAGGTGAGGAAGACCGGAAGGTGAAATGCCTTGTCCCAAACACAGCCAGTGAGTCCTAGGACCAGGATTTGTTCGCTCATTTAACCTCAGATATTGGTGGAGCTTGCACTCTATGACAGCTCTATGCTGGGACTGAGGGGGTCATTTGTCACTCCGATGCACGCGGTCCGTGCCCTCGTGGAACTTCTCATTGGGCTGAATTGAATCTGAACTCAGATCTGTTTGATGCCAATGTTTACACTTTTCCACTCAGCCACCCCTTCTCTACACTCCCTTGGATGTCAACAAAGTGCTTGGCACATAGTAGGTGCTCAGTAAATATGGGTTAAATGAATGATGGATTGGGAAATCTCAATAGGATCCTCCTTGCACTGATGACCACATCTGTGGATGGGCTTCTGGACACAAAATATAGGAAAGTGCTTTCTCTGGTATTTCTGGGCCAATGAGCAAACCCAGGTATATTTATTCTCAGGATGAGCCTTAATCAGGCCTTTACTTCTGGAACCCAACCTCAGAGCCCAGGCAGGGGACCTCTGCACCCTTCACAGCTACAGTTTATTATGGGGCAGGACAGGATGTCCACATGGTCTGTGGTAAAGGATTTCCAGGCAGTGGAAGCCCCACTCTAAGGGAGACTTAAGGTCATAAGATGTGGAATCTCCTTCCAATCATCAATAGGAAGCTGAACATTCAAACCTGACATGGGGTGGCCTGGACTCACAGGTTGAGTTCATGAGCAGCAGTCTGTTCTGTAAGGAGAAGAGCGAGTCACCAGCTTGCCCACCTCTCCAACCCTCAGGTCCACAGTGAAGAACACTCTCATCTACCCCTGCCGACCGAGGGGCCCTGCCCAGAGCATTCCCACCACAACTCTTCCGAAATGATATCTAATGATTTACTTCCTGTTGTCTTCCATTCACTAGACTGAGAGCTCCAGGAGGGCGGGGACTGTATCTGTCTATCTGCAACTGGGGTGGGTGGTCTCAGGTTTGGGGTGGTGCCAATAGATTGAGTGGAGCCGCTACAACATCTGGTAATGTGGAGGTTTAGGTGACTTGGTAGGGTCCTGCCTGCTTGTAGGAGTGCCTTCTGCTGTCTCAGCATTCTTGGGGGACAGTAAAGTGGTCTCCTCTAAGTGTTCTCAGAGCATGTGGAGACATACCGCCCTCAGCGGGCCTCAGTGGTATCCCCACTTGGGGTACCTCTTCCAGTCATTTCCCATCTGAGTCCTCCCTGGATAAACATAGACACTCACCCATGAGCTGTTTCAACAGTTTCACATCCAGCTGCCTGAGGATTTCACTGATCAGAGGACATACCTGGACCACCAGCACAGAAAGGAGGGTCAGATCAGGGACTGGGAAGAGAAAACTACAGGGCCTGTGGTTGGAAGCTTGATTCCATTAGATTTCCACATGGGATCATGGCAAGAGAGGCTTAGCTTCCTTGAATTGAGGGCCAACTGCATGCTAGGTGCCATGCCCAGCACTTCCATGTTTTATCTCCCTGAATCCTCATGACATCTTTAGGAAATGGGGTCTGTGATGGTTCTCATGCTACAGAGAGGGAATCTGAGGCTCGGGGAGACTAAGTCACTTGCCCAAGCACACACAGCCAGTAGGTGGCAAAACCGAACATTTTAATTGAGATCTTTCAGGTTCTAAAGTCCAAGATTTGAAACTCTTTGCTAAACTGGTAATATATACTCCCTGACTCTCAGACTGAAGGATGCCCATGGTGAAAATATTTTTCTCAAACTTACCTGATCTTCTATCAGGTGTGGGATAACTTTTTCCAGATTTTGTCTAAAATTGCGGAGAAAATGTTTCATCTTTGGTGAGATATCTCTAGAGAGAGAGGTATATGTACAAAACAGATAAATACAGGCAAAATAATACTAGGTTCTATGTATTGAGTATACCTTATCCAGTCATTCAATCTGCAGCCAACCCTATATAAGAGGCCTCATTGTCAGCAACAGTCAAAGGGGCAATTTGGAGAGGTGATGTGACTTGTCCAAGGTCACACAGTTAAGTGATTAGGTTATAACCCGGTCAGTAGAGCCTGAGTCCACCCTGCAGAGTCTTTTCCCTGCACTGTCCTCTCCATGAAAATCTGGCATTATCTAGGCACTCAGTGACTGTCTGATAAATAAATGAATGGACATCCACTGAGAATTTTGTTGCTTTCAGCATTCTGGAATTACATAGAAAAATCAGACATAAATCTTGCCCTCAAGGGACTCATAGTCTGTTGAGGTTGACAGACTTGTTCAGCCAGTGTATGGATCTCCATTTAGCTTGTTTTTTTTTCTGTCTTGTTCACTACTGTTGAGGAGGAGCTTTAGAGAAGAAGGGAAGGGCATCCCAACGAAAGGATACACATGTACAAGGATACGGTGGTGTGAAAATACATGGTGTGTTGATGGAGAGGCTGGTCTTTCAGAGACACTACAAGGCAAAGGGCTGGAGGATAGGATAGGGTGGGGCAGGGGAGTGGACAAGTAGGGCCTTGAGTGACATCCAGGAGTTTGCTCTTCATTGAGAGGGCACTGGAGAGCCACTGGAAGTTTTGGGACAGGGGCTGAGGGACATGATCAGATTACTGTGCTAGAAAGTTAATTTTGCTGCAGGAGGAGAATGGAGTGAAGGAGGTGAGGTATAGTCCAGAAAAGCCGGAGGAAGCTGCTGCAATGGTCCAGGAAGTGGACCATGGGATGGGACAGTGAAGGATGCAGAGAAGGATGAAGAGGAGGGAGCAAGTCGGGGCTACCAGGAAGTCACTGATGGGAGCTGGTGAAGATGGGCTGCAGGGAATGAGGAGGAGGAAGAGTCTGGTTTCTTTCTGGGAAGGTGGCATGGCCATCATTGGGAGAGGATGCAGGAGAAGGAACAGATCCTGGGGAAAGGGTGCAATCTGTTTGGAGTTCATCTAGGAGCTGGTAGAGACTTGTGGCCACAGCTAAGGCCAATCAGGAAGGGGCTGAGCCCTGGGGAGGGGCAGCTGGGACCTTACTCCGTTAGGACTGTCGTGTAGACGCTGCTGGGCTCCACGTGGCAATTGCCTATCACCAGATCCCTCCGGCCAAACTCGTCTTTCTCCAGCCAGAACTCCACAGCAACGTTCATGCATGCATGTGTCTTTGTAGTCTTGTTATTGAAGGGCCTCCTGGGGATGAGAGAGAGGAGGAGGGGAGGAAAGGGCAGGAGACAGAGAAAGAGTAGGAGGTGGACACAGCCAACACAAAGAGTAGCTGTCTGTGTGGAAGGCACTGTCCTTTCAACAAACTGGCCCACTGGGGCTCCATGTTGCCTGCATGTTAAATCCTGAAGTCAGTGATTAAAGAGAAAACTACCATTAGCCAGAGTGGCTTCTGAAAATCCTCTTAATAGACCAGATTAGGGGCCTTTAGAAATTCAGGGGTTGAGAGTTTATCTTATTTTTAGTATTTTTACTGATCAGCTGTAGCCTCCCTTTCCTTAGGGGCAGTGAATGTTAAAGGATAGTTTGAACAGAAGAAGGGAAGGGTGATGAGATACAGTGATTTAAAAAAAAAAATCAGTGTAGTGAACTCATATAGGTTTAAGTGAGCAAATGACCTGTCTCTGCTTGGGATCTGCATAGTTCACTCAGAGACATGGAGTGACTTGCCCAAGGTCACACAGCAAGTGAGTTTGGAAACCAAGATTTGAAACCAGGTTGGGGTCAGAAAGATCTGGGTTCCACAAGTTGCCAAATTCCTTCCCACTGCCCAGCTCCCAGGTTCCCAGAGAGGAGGAGGAGGGCCTCTTAGGCCCCACTTCTGTATGACTTACAGTCTCAAGTCAATGTCAAATTCAAGTGAGATTTTTGCTGAGAACCACTCCTTATGGAAAGACATCTGGGTCCTGGCATGGTTCAGCTGAATGTTGGTGATGTTGGCACTACATAAGGAAAGAGCAGAGGTCCCGCCAGGGAGAGGGTCCTCAGCCATCAAGGCCTTGGTCTGACAAACAAGGCTGGTCCGTCTATAAAAAGGGCCTGGAGTGCATCTGAGTCAGAGCTTTTTATAGATGTTCTGAGGTCAAGAGCCACCTGCAGGAGCCCTGGCTGCAAACTGTTCCACACTGTTATACTGATTTGTGTAACCCACAGCCAACTGCAAACCCAGACGATAGCCTGTTCTCACACCAAGCCTCCTCCGCTCAGTAGATGACCTCACCACCTCCCCAGGTTGCCCAGGTTGCCCAGGCCCAGCCCCCAGGAGCTGTCTTTGATTCTCTCCATCCCTCATTTCCATATTCAAACCATCAGCAAGTCATGTTGTTGTCTCTGCTTGCAAAATATATCCTGAGTTTGGCCACTTCCCACCACCTTGGTCGTTTTTACCTGGTCCAGGTTACCGTCACTTCCTGTCTGGAGATATTCTAGTTCCTCTGGGTTTCCTGCCAGGATCTTGGCCTCTCTATAGAATGTTCCCCATGCAGCAGTCAAAGGAGCCCATCTCCCCTCTCACTCAACATTCTCCATTGGTTTCTCACTTTTCTCAGAATAAAACCTGAACTCCACACCACGGCCCTTACACCTGCGGAGCCTGGCCACACCTGCCATCTTGCTCACCCAGCTGCACAGGACTTTTTCTTTGTCTCAAACACACCAATTCCTTTCCTAGCTCAGGGCCTTCCCACTCACTACTCCCCATGTCCTCACATCATTTGCTTCTTCATTCAGGTCTCTCCCTAAGGGTTACCTCTTTAGACGGATCTTCCTGACCTGCCCCCTCGTTCTCACCCTTTACCTTGATAAACTTGTCTTCATGACACCTCCCTCCACCTGCAATTAATCATTTACTTTTGTGGCTTCTCTCACAACCAGGATTAAGGTCCCAAAAGGCAGAGACCGTATATCTTGGTTTCCAGCTCTATTCTCAGTACCCAGCCCAGGTCCTGGTACATAGTAGGCCCTCAATGAATATTTGTAACCATTGTTTAAGGAATGGATGAAGGGCAGTGATGGTGGCTGCACCCATCAGGTAAAACCTTGCTGGTGAGATTGGAACACATTAAAATGGAGAGAATGAGGGGTTCCCGTCAAAGGGGAGGGAGCTCCAGGGCACAGTAGGCTGGAATGACGGTGCTGTAGGTGAGCAGCTTTGAGACTGGAAGGCAGGGGAGGCCTGCATCCATCAAGAGGAAGGAGTGAAAATGGAGGTGAGCAGGACAGGCCCAGTTCTGCAATGTTGATTGTAGCTAGTGATAGCTCTGCCTCCACCATGAGCAGCAGAAAAACTCCCAAAAGTTCCCTGAGACTCCCAGCAGCAGGGATAATTATTGTGCCCATTTCGTTGATGAGGACTCAAGGCTGAAGCTCAGAGAACTCGAATGCCTTGCCCAGAGTTACATAGCTATCAAGCAATAGAATGGAGTTCAAATATTTGACTCTAATCCTGGGTTCCTTGGGTACCCCAGATGTCCATCCAAGCTGTGCCCTTGGTGCCCAGGGTATAGATGAGGCCAGAGTGGGTCAGTGATTTCCCCAAGGCTGGTGGCAGAGCCAGGACCTAAATGCAGAAACTTTTAGTCCCGAGCCTTCACTTCTAATTACCATGCTACGCTGCCTCCACAAATGCCCCTTGTACTTGTGGGTATGAATGGGTCCTCTCACTCATCCATATATTGGGCCTTATATCTCCTCCTTCCAATATTCCTTCCTTCCCTTTTCCCAAGGCTTTGAACTTCCATTCCCCAGCTCTGCCCTCTGACCCAGAGCTCTGTAAAGAATCCCAGAGCCAGGGATGGGGTTCAGGGTCTCACCTGCCTTCTTTCTGCTGCTGGAGGCTCATGCCACTGCCAATTAGCCAGCCCACCATCCCCGGGGCCACATGCCCGGAGGCATTCAGACTGTCCAGGAGGCAGATGTTCTGGATTCGGCCCTCGGCATTGTGCTTCATGAGGCCCTGGGTAATAACTGGAAATAGATAAGGGATCAGTCACATTGCACAATGCCGTGGAAAAGGTAAGGGGTTTGGAGTCGGGGCCTGGGTTGCAGGCTGGTGCACCCACTTCTTGCAGAGAGATTGGTACATGTCACCCCCCTGTTCCTAACACTGAGATCCACATTCTTCATCTGTGAAACTATGCTCTGCAGGGGTGATGTGGGTGACATTTCTGCAGAAGGTCTGGTGGGCAATAGCTGCTCAAAGGAGATATTTGGTTGAGGGTTCATCCTGTGCTGTATCTCTGTGTCTGGAGCATAAAGCCTAACATAGATTAGATCACAATAAATATTGGTTGAAGATTAAAATAGGTGGGCAAATAAAGAGAGAATAAATGTAAATCCTTTCATACCCTGCTCGGAATCAACTGCAGGACTGAGTGGAGCTCCCAGCAAAAAAGAATGAATTCCAAAAGGAAAGGGAATTTTAAAAGCAATGGACGCATTAAGTTCTACCTCTCTTGGCTCTAGACTCTCTTGCCCCGGATGGGGGTCCAGCTCTGGCAAGCCTCAGGGCTCACCACAGGCACATTTATTTCACTGACTTGACCTGTTCTATGGTCAGGAGCTGCACTATGGGTTCGTGCAGATCAGCAGAAACCATCATCACACCTCACCCACCCTTCCCCCAAGGCCAGCTCCCAGACCCCTTTTCAGCGCCCCATGTTCCTGCTGCCTATAAACAAAAAGGCGTGTCTTCCGTCACAGGTCTGCATTTAAATCTCTGCTCCGTTAGCTCCCTAAATCTGAATTTCTTCATCTGTGTAATAGGGGCAGTAATAATACCCACCTCATAGGGTTCTTGTGAGAAATATTGAGAACATTCATCTAAAGAATATTTATTGAGCATCTGCTGGGTGTCGAGTCCTATGCTGGGCACCCAAGACACAAAGCAGTTTTCTGTCTGGTAGGAGAGATGTACATTAACCAAATAGTTTCAAAGACAGAATGGAACTATAAGTGCTCATAGATGACAGTTTGGGAGAAATGTTAGCAGGTGTTTAGACCTGACAAGGGAACAAAGGCAAGAATAAATGAACATCTCCTCCAATCAAAGAGGATAAACTAAAAAACCCAGGAAAGCAAATAAGAAAACGAACAAAAGATAAAAACAGGGAATTCAAGAAAGTCAAAATGGTTAACAAAATGGCCAGTCTGAAGCCACAGATGTCAACAGTGAAACCAGTCAAAAGTAATGAGATATATGTGGCAATACCATTTACATAAACCTAAACACCGCATGTTTTACAGGGACCTGGGCATATTTAAACACATAGAGACTGCAATGCTTTCCAAGGAAGAGGGAATGGGATTGAGAATAAGAGGTGAAAAGGAAAATAACATAAAATCAAATCAAAGAGAGGCCCCACCATCATTCATGATAATGATAATGTGCTATTAATTGGTGTATGATCAAGCCAATCTCAATTGTCTGTGCTTGAGGTCTAAGAAAAAAGGAAGAAAAGAGGGTAAGTGACTGACCCAAGGCCATTCAGCAAGTTAGTGGTGAGGCCCAGAGGGTGATTTCCCCATCCTCCCTGCAATAGCCAGTAAAGCACAGGCTTAGCTTACTTCTCACCAGGGTGAATTTGCTGTTCGTGCGGGCCTTGGCCATGTCAGGCCAGGGCTGCTTGTGCAGTGCTGAGGGCAAGGACAGCAAACGGAGGAGGACCAGGAGCCTCCAAAGTGGATGCATCTTGGATTCTGAGACCTGCAAGTGTCAAGAAGGGTCAGATGGCTGCGGGAGTGGCCTCTGGGATGGATGGACTCATGGTTTTCTGCTGGAAGATTACACCAGACTTAGCATCCAGAATGCTGTGGGGAGGTGTCGTGATGAGCTCTGGCAGTGCTCACATGGTGATGGCAGCAAGTAGAATCATGAGTGGAGACCAGGGTTCCAGCAGGATGCCTTGTTGCTTGGAGACACCCTAGTAGAGCCCACTGTTGGATCATCCAGCAGGAATGCTCTTCCAGATCCTGCACAGGCTGGATGTTGGTGACCCTTCAGTGAATGAATGAATGAATGAATGAATGACTGGGTGAGGATGGCTGGCTAATTCCAGGCTTTCCAATTGAACTAGGACTTTCTTAAGGGCAAGATCATCCTCAATGCCTACCATGGTGCTTCTTCTTTGCCAGGAACTAAATGCTAGTGAATGTTTGTTGAGTGACTAAATGAAAATATGTGAAGGAATGAGGATGGCTGATCTCTGAATCTCCCATCAGATTATCAGTTTCTTGAAGGCAGGTGTGAGTCTAATTAATCCTCATGTGCCCAATGCCTCCCATGTTACCATGTGGTAGTTACCAATGAATTCTCTTTAAATAAAGTGAACAAATAAATGATTGAATGGCTGGCTGATGGTTTGTGAATAAAATTTACAGGAGAGGGACAGAAAGCCTTGAAGCCAGAGTATTAGGTTTACCTTGTTGCTCTGGGGTTGGGAGTCAGAAAGAATTTACTTCGTATCCCCTTGTCCTCACCATCTCCAGAAATGGCACCACCACTTGCTCCAGCCCCAGCCCTTGGAGTCCCCTTGACTCCTCTTTTCTCATTTCCCATGGCTCCTCTGTGAGCAGATCCTGCCAACACTTTCAGAATCTGACCACATCTAACAACTCCTCCTCAGCCACCACCTTGGCCTGAATTGTTGCAGTGGCATCGGATGTAGTCTCATGCCTTCTTTCCTTGCCCACCTATACTCTCTTCCACATAGCAGCCTGAGCAATCATCTAAAGACATAAGTCAGACCACAGCATTCTTCTGCTCAAAACCCTCCAAAGTTTCCCACTGCGAACAGAGCAAAAGCCAAAATTCATGCAACACCTCCCAGCCCTGCAGGGTATCCTATTTTTCTCTCTGACCTTACCTGCTACCTCTCTGTCCCCCATCCACTGCCTTGCAGCCACACATGGTGGGGAGTTGGGACCCCAAAATTCAGTTTCTGTGAGCTCTGAGAAAAAGGTAATTTTCACTTCCCCAGGCTGCGGAGGATATGCAGGGTCCTTTGCAAATACAGCAGCCCAGAGGGGCCACCTTGGGCAATTGGCTTCTGGTTTTGTAAGAGATCAGAATGAAAGGATTAGTTTATAGCATGATGACTTTTCCAATTTGAGGTTCTCCCTCAGGGCTTACACACCTCTTTGGATGTTTGTAGAATATCAATTGCTTTGAAATGTACTTTTCTAGTCTTCCTGGTCTTGTGTAACCAGTTGAGATTTTGTTGTTGTTGTTGTTGTTGTTGTTGTTGTTATTATTATTATTATTATTATATTTTGGTCAAGAAAACTGAAGAGGAGTAAGCAATGTTGGGAGAAATAAATCTGTTGTCCTTGGTTTTTTGGAGGTCAGAATGTGAGGTGATAGGTTGTTGTTTCTACCCTATCACAGGTTCTGCTTCTGAGAGCCCCTGAGTCTAAAGAAATGATGACATGGAGGGTGTAGACTTTCGGAGCCTGCTGCCTGATAAGGTTGCAGGAAGGCATTGCTTGAGAGGAAGCCCTGGATTTATGATTCATGATCACTTGGCACTTAAGGGAGTGGGTTTCTGAGTCACAGAGACCAGGGTACAAATCCTGACTCTCTCTCAGCAGACTCAGTTTCCAGATCTGTAGAATGTAGAATGAGGGCCACCATAGTGCAGAGCTCAGGGCTGTAGTGAGGATTAAGGGAATCACAGTCAAGGCAATGTTCAACATCCATGTTGCTATGACTGCTGTCATTCTTATCCTCATCCTCACCTCTCTGAGTCTCACTTCCTCACCTGTAAACCAGGGAAACTGGTGGAGTAAATGATACTGAATATGAAGAAACCCAAGATGGTGCCTGGGACACTGAATGCGCACAAATTGTAACTAAGCAAACCAGAGCTCAGCCATGTGGCACCTTGACACATGACCCAACAATTAGTGTTGAAAGAAATAGGTTTTTATTAACAAGGCTCCAACCTCAGGGGAGCTGAGAGCATCCCCACTCAGAGCCCCCCTCTCCTATGAGACCCAGTACTTCCCTTGCTCCCCAAAAGACTACAAGTCAAAACTATGCCCAGAAGTTCCCCACATCTTTATCTGTTTTTAAGCTGGCCATGCAAACAGATCTCCATCCTCTCTGGAATGTGCACTTGTGGATTTCAGAAACACCATCCTCTCACAGCAGCTCTCCTTCAGGATCTGGGACATGCTGTTCTCAGCCTCCATGTAGCAATTCAGGAAAATAAGTGCCATGTTACACTGGATCATGGTAGAGTCCAGCAGGGCACACATTCCAAGAGAGTGGCTTCTCGGTATGTCCTCAGAGAAGCAGAAGTCTGAAACTCAGCATTCCTGGTCACAGTTCAGCTCCCAGCATCTCTCATAAATCCATGCTTGGCTTGGTGGGTCCCCTTACAGACTGGATTCAGACTTCTGAAGAAGAGACACTGTTCAGCTGCTTCTGGTACCTTAGGATTTGGAGTCTGGTGAAGTATTCTGAAGAGGCATAATAAGGCTGACTTGGGGAGCATTTTAAAAAAGCTTGTAAATTCAAACTAACATCCCTGATTGAGTGAAGAATCATTGCTGGTTGATGTTTAGAGGAATAGTTAGCAAACAGGAAAAAGGGATTTTCTTTTCCTCTCCTTTTGCCCTGCAACATCCCTCTAGTACCCCTTATCAGCAAATCCTAATAAGGAGCAAAGTAGCAAAGAAGATATGTGGTTTGAAGAGTCCCAGAGCTGGCTTCACAAAGCAGAGTACAGAAAGATGGAATTTGAACCAAGAGACAAATGCTTAATAACCAATACAGTTTATTTAAAAGAGTAAGTGATATAAGGTACCTAAAATGCACAGAAAATGTGATACAAGAATCAAGGTAGTGATGAGGAAGAAAGAGGAAGAGGAGCAGGTGGGGAGTAGGTTGGAGTAATCATCCAAAGTGTTAATTGTTAATGACTTGAGGGACGTGAAAACTGAATAAAGGTTCACTGAATAAAGGTGTTGGCCATGAAGGAAGTCATAGATGATCAAGGGCAAGTTATTTTGATGAGTTGGGGAAAAAAGACAGATCATCTAAAACTGAACAGTAAATGAAGGTGAAGATGTAGAGGCAGTGAATAACAATATGTCTATTTTGAGAAGTTTGGTGGTAAAAGAAAGAAAAATGGGGTTACCACAGTCAAAACAAGTTTTCTCCCATAAACCACAACTTTGTAGGCTGTTCTTGCCTGGAGGCATTTAGATGATGAGACCAATACTCGCTCCACAGTGAGGAGACTTTGGCCAAGATGGCGGATCTACCCAAGGTCATAGAAACATCTCAGACAAGACAGGAAACCTTGTTCCTTAGCTTTTGGAAAATTTTGGACCAGAGCGTTCAGGTATTTTTGAGATAAAGGCTAGTTATCCCAGGCATCCTCCTCCACCTTCCAAACTTTTTTCATCCTTACCAGACTCACACCACCTGTAGCTATTGTTCCCCCTGCCCACGGGCACTATGGAGGTGAGGTAGTCCACGGTTCAGAGATACAAAAAATGTTATGGGAAGACTATGGAGAATCAGCACATGGATTCTGGTAATTTGCAGGAAAACAGCCTCTATACCCAGAGAAGTAGGGGATCTTTGGGACCAGGGTGGGAAATGAAATTTCAGGCAGCAGCAATTAACATGAATATCTACATAGGTGGTGGCTTGGAGTGCAGAGGACATTCCAGACAGGAGACCAACAAGCATAGAGCCATAAATTAGGCAAGGAACACATTCTATGTGATTCTATGTGAAATAATCAAGATATTAGTTGACATTATACCCTAAGGAGGCTGAAAGCCAGAGCAGAGCTAGAGTCTTTCCCTCATCCTGCATCACACGGGTACTGCTGTCCTCTATCCATGGTGCTGAACCATATTCCTCCCCAGACACCTACCCACCACCTGTCCCTGGACAACAATTTCTTGCTGTCCCTGCCCCCACCCCCTGCCACACCCCCTATGCTCTCTCTGTCTCTCTCGTCAGCTAGGAAGGATTTTCCTTCCCACCTTGGCCTACTTCATGGCACAAGGATACAAAATATTGCTTGATACCCTGATTGATCAAAATACATATTTCCTACTTTTAATATTGGCAACTCATTCACACTTACAAAACAGTTTCTAGGCAGAACTAAATGTGTCTGTGGGACTTCTGTGGTAGATGGCAGCCTAGAGGTATTGGTGGGGATAAAATGAGATGCCCTAGGTATTTCAAGGTTTTGCAATTAGCCATAAATCAGCTTTGTTGGAGCTGCACTATCCAATATGGCAAACTGAGATGGCACTATCACTAGCCACATGTGCAAACTGAGCACTTGAGCACTTGAAATGCAGCCAATCCAAATCAAAATGTGCTGTAAGTATAAAATATACAACAGATGTCAAAGACTTAGTAGAAAAGTAGAATGTAAAATATTTCATTAAGTTTTATATTGATTACATGTTGACATGATAATACTTTGGATATACTGAGAAAATAAAATATATTACTAAAATTAACGTAATCTGTCTTTTCCCTTTTAAGATGTCATTACTAAAAATCTCAAAATCACACATGTTTCTTGTTATATTTTTACTGGATAGCATTAATTTAGAGTATTATATAACTAAGCTAATCAACCCAAGGACACAGATTCAATTATGGTGCCAATCACTCAGTGTCTTATGTTCCCTCTCATGGGCCATATCTTCCTGGTGGCTCAATCCATCACAGGCACCCTTGTCCTCAGAAAGAATGTCTACAGTTCACTGTACACAATTCTATTTCAAGCAGTAGAGACTACTTGAAGGAGACAGTTTTTGTTTGGGCTGAAGCCAGGCCAATTTTCTGCTCAAACATTTTAGGAGGAGGGTAAAGGTGCTTTTCTTCCCAGGAAGGACCTCCATTTGTATCTCAGCTTCTTAGGCCTTGAGGACCCGAATAGAATTGAAACTGACATGCATTTTACTAGTGGTGGAACTTCAGAGTATTAAACCATAGGTGAGCTGCACAGGACCCCCACTCCCAGTAAATGAGAGCTGAGTTTGTTAGGATTGTTAGTGTTAGGGACCAGTGTTCCTCTTCAGGAAAGGAAGGGATTTTTGGTCTGGGAGAAGTGTCAGGGTGAAGTAAGGGATGATGCCATGAAAGAGTAAAGGGGAAGAGTCTGAACTTCCTCCTGGAGTTTCTGCCCCTTCCCTCCCCCAGCACTTACCAATCAGTTCATGAGTCACCTGTGGTAGACTCACAAATAGGTGATAGAGCCATAAATTAAGCAAGGAACACATCTGCAAGATGAGGAAATATGCAAGAGTCAGGATGAAGACTCTGCTAATGAAGCCTGAAAGGGGTAATCAAGGCAAGTTCTTCTAAGCCAACCCATCCTAGGGAACAATCAGGTAGAGGAGTTTTGGGGACTGACTGCCTTCAGGTCACATGTCAGCTGAGCTATTTGGCAGCTATGTGACTTGGGTAAGTCACGGACCCTACCAGGAACTTTCTCTAAAATCTGCAGAGAAAAAACTGGCAAATGGAGATACTGTTACCTACAGTCTGAGATTGTTTGGAGAATGAGGTAAGAAAATTCATGTGAGATCCTTAGTACAGTGCTTAATAAATGTTATCTGTTCATTTTATGATTATTTATACTTATTTTACAGATAAGGAAACTAAGTCTTGGAAAGGCTTATTAACCCACCTCCAGTCTCACAGATGCTGGACTGACGTGAAGAATTAAATAATGTCTGTGAAGCACTTCACCAGTGCCTGGCTGAAGAATGGGGTCTTAAAAAATGCCACGTTCTCACTCTGTAACTCTCCTTGGAAGATTTCCTGGCAGTTTAGTTAAGAAGATCCAACCCAACAAGCTCTGACTCAAGACTCAAAAAAATGAAATACAAACTGGGTTTGTATATTTTTTCTCCCAAATTATTGATTAGCAGGACTTTTAGTTTTCTCTGTGTGTGTTCTACAATCAATTGTGTCATCACGGTAACTCCAAATGAAGAATGAAAGAGATTTGTAGAATAGATTAATTTTACCCAAACTCTTCTTTCTTCATATCACTTCTTTACTCAGTTGATCCCATACTGCTTAGAGTTCACCCCTTTTTTGCCTAATGCTCTATGACCCAGCCTTGCCCTTCTGCTCCAATCTGCTTCTTAACAGCTCCTTAAAATTGATCTTTCAATTTAAATCATCTTGCCCTCATCACTATTACACCCTCACTGCTGTCTCTGTGCCTATTTTGTTTTTCCCTCCTGGAATGACTTTTCAGCTTCTATCACCCTCTTAGGTCCCGCCCTCTGGCTTTGTCTGGAGAGCCCTTCCTGACTGCTCTAGCCAACTCTGAATTCTTTCTTTCCATTTCTCGGATTATCGAATGCTCCAATAGAACTTATCTCCTCAGCCAGATAGTCACGCCTTCATGGAGAGGAATAGTATAATATCATTCTTCAGTTGGGGGGGGATAAGAAATTAGCAGGAAAAAGCAGTGTAAAGTTGTCTTTGTAGTCCTGACTCAGTCCCTAATCCTTACAGGTGAGGGTAAATCTAATTCCCGGGCAAAGGGTATGTGTCTTTGTTCCATAAAAAGGCTGCACGTGAATCAGTTGATCTACCACTTCCAGGCTAAGATCTCCGATTTCCCACAAAGGAAGGACTTGTTTTCTTCAACAGTCAGAAGACACAGAAACCATGTTCACAGAGTTTTCCTAGGGGAAGATGACTGAGTCAAGGATGCCATATCTTGCCTGGTTCTCACGTCTGTTTGAACATGACAGGAGGACACACCAGACTTGTAAGGGCTCAGAAAGAATTCCACACCCTACCCTGGCCAGGTGTCTCAATTGGTTGGAGCAGTGTCCTGAACACCAAAAGTTTAATGATTCGATCCTTGTATGGGGGGCAACAGATTGGTTGGTGTTTCTCTTTCTCTCCCTCTCTCTCTAAGTCAATAAACATATCCTTAGGTGAGGATTTCTAAAAAGAGAGAATTTTATACCCGGATCTGTCTTGAAACAGTGAACAACTAGGAGGTGAATCAAAATAAACATTCACGAATGTAAAAGACAGGGTATAACAGATTGGTGTTGACCGTTGGATTCAGTTAATTGTTGATGTCAGCCTAAATTTTAAAAAAACCTTACAAAAGAAGATTGTAAAAGCTATTATAACTTTAGAAGGAAACACTAAAACTCTAGTTAATAAAAGCAGAAAAGTACATAGTTACTCTGAAGAACTGTCACAAACTAATGAAGAAATGATGAGATGACACCCTTGCTCTACTGGTAATTAAAAAAAGAAGAAGGATGGCCTCGGAGGAACTTTCTACTTACTGGAGAGAAAAGTTGCGAAATGAGAATCACTAGTACCGGTTGGACGTTCATCGAACTGCCCCCTGGTGGCCTTAACACATCACTTTCAGTGCTCAGTTTGGGAACTTTGAGTTCCACCCTGGCTCTGACCATTCCTTGCTCTTTGGCGATGGGCAGCTCCCATGCCCCTTCTGGGCCTCAGTTTTTCCATCTGTAATAATAGTGGCATTAGCTACTGCTGACAGGCAATTTTCACAAATGCTTATGGAATCCTCATAGCATCTTCATGATATAAAAACTACTATTAGCCTCATTTTACAGATGAGGAAACTAAGATTCAGGAGTGAAAAAATTTCACCCGAGGTCATAGAGCTAGTCTATAGTAGAGTCAGGATTTAAATCTAGTTCTGCCTTATGCCCCAACTTGTAACCTTGCTGCCGCATCACAAATTTCTTTTAGAGCGGATCTGAGGCCTCCTTGGTGGGACGCTTCTGTGTTGCCCTGGAAAGATTTGTGTCTCCAGGTCCCAAAGACAGATGCTCTTCATCATTTGCTTCAAAAGCTGGGGCACCCACCCTCTCAGCCTTAATTTCAAAAACATATTAAAACACGTATTTCAGATTATTCTAATAACTCATGTTTATAAAATAAATACAGAAATGCATAAATAAAACAATGCCTCTATTTAGAGATAACCCCTGCTAACGCACTGGTTCGTTTCCCTCCAGTCTTTGTTCTGTGTGACTAGATATAGATTACATATAGATCAGATAAAGATGATACGGATAGAAATACATGGTCAGCCAACTACCCTCTTTGTGGTAGATCTTCTAGAAGGGACAATTGAGTGGTACACTTCTCTATCTGCTATATAAGTCATTTAACCATTCTGAGCAAAAATAGGACTCCCAGAATCCCAACCATGGGGACCTTGTTATGCTGATCTACCAGCCATCCTCAAACACAGCCTAAATCTACTACTGCCTACTCATCATTTCTCTGGGATGTCCTGCCCCCTCCTGCTCCAGGGCCTTTTCTCGAGCTGTTCTGATGGCCTGCCTGGAAGACAGGAAATTCTCCATAAATCTGTGTTAAAAAAGGTGAATAAATGAACAAATGACCCATTCCTCGAAGTCTTGCTCTCATCTCAGCATTACCAAGAAGCTGTTCCAGATATCTCTGGTAGAAATCAGTCTTTCTCTGACCCCAAAGCTGGACATTTGTGCTCTGTTCGGCTTTACGTCTGAGGATAACAGCTTCTGCTTCTAATCTGTCAGCTCTTAAGAGCTGTGGCTAAATTTTCCTGTCTCCCCAGGCCCTTTTTTACATGCTTTGCAAACTTTATCCTCTCCAAACCCTATGAGGGGTTGATGCTCTAAAATTCCCATTACAAGCAAGGAGTCTGTGCTCGGAGAAGCTTAGGGCCAAGATTCACAATCAGGAGGCAGACCCCAGAGCCGAGCTCTTACCCATGACTTGATCTCACTCAGCACATATTCTACCTACTGATATGTGTTAGAGCGGAACACCATCTAACTTGGGTCATTGGAGAGTAGGGGTTCCCAGCTGATGTTTCAGCACCACCACCCACTGAAACATCACTGCATACCTCCTCTTTGCAGAATATGAGCAAGGAAGCCCAGGAGAGGAGGCCGAATGGGCACACGGGGTCAGGTTCTACGGGAAACACAATGCCAGACTTGGGGCCTCTACCCTGGAAGATTGTTGTTGGTTTTAAAATGTACTTAATTTTTTTATAGTAGTTTTAGGTTGACAGCAAAACTGAGTAGAAGGGGCACAAATGTGTTGTGTACCTCCTGTACCCACACAGGCACAGCCTCCCCCATTACCAGCACCCCGCACTGGAGTGGGACATTTGTTACCATTGATGAACCTACACTGACTCATAATCTCTCCAAATCCATAGTTCACATCATGGTTTACTCTTGGGGGTGTACAGTCTATGGGTTTGGGGAAATGTATAATGACAGGTATCCGCCATTAGAGTATCATAGAGAGTAGTTTCACTTCCCTAAAATCCTCTGTGCTCTGTTTATTCATCCCCCCACTCTGCACTCCTGCAACCGCCGACCTTATCACTGTCTCGTGGTAATCCCTGTTCTAGAATGTCACGTACTTGGAATCACACAGTATGAAGCCTTTTCACATTTACTTAGTAATATGCACTTAAAGTTCCTCCCTCTCTCAGGACTTGATAGCTCATTTCCTTTTAGTGGTGAATAATACGCCATTGTGTGGATGTATCACAGTTTATTTATCCATGCACTTATTGAAGAGCCTCTTTGATGCTCTGAGTTCTGGCAATTATGAAGAAAGCTGTCATAAACATCTGTGTGCGGGTTTTTGTGTAGACAATCCTTTTCAACTTCTTTGGGCACCTAACAAGGAGCACAATTGATGGATCATGTTTGGTAACACTCTCTGGAAGCTTCCATCAGCATCCTGACATCCAGATCCACAGGTACTGTTGTCAGTGGCTCCATTAGTAGCCATGCCTGCAGGCAGAGAGGGTCAGCTGGATAGGCAAGCAATTACAGGACTAAAGGGCAAATGTTGACTTCATCTGCCAGCCTTGGATAGGAGCCAAAGAGAATTGCTTTGTTCCCCCTTCTGGAACTGAAGGTGAGGCCTTGCTCTTTCCTGCAACTCTCTCCCTCCCAAGCTGAGGGCCAGATGCAGGCCTCTGAGCCATCAGACCCGGCCAGGATCCCAGCCTGGGGGGCCCAGGACAGCAAAGGGCAAAGGCCATGGGAGAGACTTCTCTGACCCTCCCTCTCTCCTGACTACCCCTTCCCAGGAAGCCGCCCTCTCTTCCCGTGTACAGCCCAGCTATCCACCCCAACAGCTCCTGCCCTGGCTCAGACCTGGACTAGCGACGGCCTTTGTCTCCTTTCAACCATCCCTACACATCACCTGCCAAAGGAAACTTCCTGAAACTGAGATTAGCTGAGATTGTCTCTCTGCGGCTCAGAAAGCTTCCATGGCTTCCTAGTACCTAGCCCAGTGGTTCTCCAAGAGCTATCTGGGGTGGGGGGGCCCAAGTCCTTTTCCAGGGGGTCTTCATGGTCCAAACAAATTCTAAATTAATATAAATCTGTTATTCGCCTCCTTACGCTCATTCTCCCACAAGAGCAGAATTTTCTAGACACTCCATGATACACTGTATTACAACAGATTGAAGGCAGAGAAGATGTAAGAATCCAGCTATTTTTCTATGAAGCCAGCCATAATGGAGACTTTTAAAAATGTAAAACAGACTGACTTTTCTCACTAACGATGTTTTCTTTTTCACGAAATAGGTCATTTTGTTAAAATGCAATGAGATTATTATTGTTGTTTTAAAAGGGATCAACAAATACATCTTCTAAAAATGTTTCAGTGTTGTAGAACCCCAGCCTCTGCAATTCTGAAACAGATGAGTGGGCCCAACTGCCTGTGCCAAGACTCCCAATGCCGGAGTTTGGTAAAAAGAAAAGCAATTGTTTAGTTAAAAGTTATACAGATTTAGAATAATGGCAGAATTCTGCCATGAAGTTCCACATCCTTTAAAATACGGCCCCGCCCCCACCCACCCACACACTCCTGCCTCCTTTTGGCCAAATCAGGCCAGTTTTCAGAATAGGCCAGTCACACACAGGTACTGTCTTTCAGGGAAAAAACCAGAAGTCTTCAGCTCAACATTGGGGTCACAGCTCGGCATCCCAGGCATCTCCTGTTCATCTGTGCTTGGACAGACAGGCCCTGCAGTCCCCGGTGCCATCAGCCATGTCGCCATGTTCTCAAGCTCTTAATCCAAAACTGCGCGGCACCTACTCGTGGCAGGCCGGTGGGGATCCCTCTGCACCCTTTCAACCCACGTGGCCGAGAGAGCAAAGAGCTGCCAGTCTAGTTGAAGTTGAGACTGGAGCTTCAGGAGCTACAGCTCGGGTTAAAGTCATGCTCCTCTCCCTGGCAGCACAGCTTTTTCCATAACTATGAAGCTGGCCGAGTTGCCATAGTAATGCAAAGTAACTCCCAAAGGCCAGCCTCCCACTTCTCCATCCCCCAGGCCAAGGGTGTAGAGGCTCTTTTTTCTGAACCCTGCTCTACACCCAGTTACATCAGGGTTAGTTTCTTTTATGGCAAATATCGATGGATGGAATCCATAGAGACACACACTCTTTGAGGTCTTCAATTTTTGAGAGTGGGCTAAGAAGAAAAAAGAGAATTAGGTCCTGGATAAGAGGATCATGTCTAAACCATCCCAGCATGGCATTCAAGGCTCTGTCATCCATTTGACCCTCACACATTTAGGCGACAACAGCATCCAGGGCTGGCAGGCCCTCAGGCGACCTCCTGGCCTTCCCTCATTTGGTCACTTCTGCTTGCCAGACCCTTCCCTCCCCTTCTCTCCTTGTCACCCTTTCAATTCCATCTCAGTCAGCGCCTGCTTTCCCTGACTGCCCCTTACCTCAAGGCCGGGTCAGAGCCCCTCCTCTGAGCCTTTTTCTCTGCACTTTTTTGATCTCTTCCAATTGTCTGTTCCTCTAGGGACTGTGGGCCTCTGTGACAGGTGCAGGTCCTACTCCCTTTCTCCCAGCCCCTGCTTGGCACATCTCAGGACCACAGTCGTGCTGTGCTGTGCTGGGCGGATGCTGCTTCAGTGACCCTTGAACTGCCCAGTGCAGAGCCTGGCTCAGCTAGATACTTAACCACTTTTCTATTTTTAAAAAAATGCATGTTTTTTCTTGTGTAAACATTAAAACAAAAATGCATCGCCCCCACAAACAAACTTTTGTCAGATTTCAGTATCCCTTTTCAGTGTCCCGTCCCCCCCCCCCCCTTTCAGTTGTTTGCATTATGGTGATTCCAACTAAGCACAGTTCTAAGATCTGTGTTTTCACCCAGCTATGAAACACAGTAGTTGTCAATTTTAAGAAAATGTTCAGAAATAGACTATTGAATTGATGTAACAGCTGACTCCTCTAACATGGGATCTTTGGCATTTCCAGTGTGATAATGTTTAGTCTATCCTCATTCAAAGGGCAAATATTTAAAACAAGTGTCCATTTGCTGGCAAATATTTGGTGAAATGTATACACAGTCTCATTGAATAGAAAGATCTGGTTTGGTAAATAATTTTGTGGTGTGTTCCTGGGGTCATAAAACATTCCAAGGCATAGAGTTTATAATGCTGACCCTGGGATTATCCTAAAGGATTGTGCAAACGTTGGAAAGATCCAGCATGTATTTAACTGAATGAAGCCTTCAAAAGACCTTGCACAAGATTTGGGTGCTCTAGTTTCTAAATGACTTGGGGTCCACTCAGGTTTCGCCTTCTTTCTCCTCTTATGGCAGAGGTCCCCTCATCCCCTCAAAGTGTCCTCCTCTTCCCTGAGACCGCCTTCATAGGGTGCCACCACCTCCAGGAAGCCCTCACCCCTCTTTGAGGTCTGGGTTCAGTGGGTGAGGAGCTAGTCTGGGCAATGCCCAGCTCACACTAGGAGAATGTTTCCTCACTTTTCCACCTTGTCCCCTTTCCCCTTCATTGACCCTGTTAGTCACCAGTGGGGTTGGATGGCCTTGGCTGTACCCACTCTATGTCTTAGCTTTACTCACCTAGGAGCCATGCATTTGGTCCATGGCCCATCACTTCTGTCTTGAGTGCCAGGTATCTGACCTTAGTTAATAGAAAATAATGACAAGTCTTATGTAGGTCCCTGTCCTGGGTTGCTAGAACTTTCCTATTCACCCACCTACTCAACTGTCCTGGAGATGGTATCTGTGTACAATCAAAAAAATCCATCCACTCATTCATTAACTCAACATTGGTTAGTGCCTGTACAGTATCTGGTTTTCTCTGGGCACTGTGGCTGCTGAGCAGAGGAAGGCACCTGCCCTCAAGCATCTCACAGAGAGGTGAGTGAGAAAGCTGAAAACCATGACGATGAGAGCTGACACTTTCTGAGCGCTCTCTCTGTGTTGGACAATAATGACAAGGGAGCTTGGTGAGATCTGTAAGTCGGAAGCACCGTGTCTTTTTCGGGGAAGCATTGAGAAGAGGCCCCCACTTAGCTGGGAGGTGACTGATGAGCAGTCTTACAGCTGAGGAGGGCTTAGCTCACTGGAGACGCAGAAGGAAAGATGCCCCAGGTGGATGGAACAGTGTGAACAAAGGCTTGCCATAGACTCAAATTGGTTACTGCCTGTAGGGAAAATGGAATCAGTCAGGTTCCCTCACCTGGCTGTCCAGGCAAATGTAACTTAGCAGGGTTCATATAACCTTGAGTAGGGGCCTACCAGCATAGAAGGAAGCTCTGTTATATAACTGGAGGTCAATATTGGCACCTTGTTGGCTTTGTGTGTATTTAGTGTATAAGGGAGTCGGGACTTCCCACAGCATGACTCGCAGCTTGCTGTGCTCCTGGATTGCCCCACCCCAGAATAAAAGCGTGTCAGACGTCCCAGCGGCTCCGCAAATTTTCTTTCCCCTGTCTGAATCCTACGTGAACCTGCTCAGCCTTGACCGGTCACAAAACAATTGGCGCCAGCAGGATTCGTCACAGAATGGTATGAATAAGGAGGAGATATCAGCCCCCTTGGAGCGGGGTCTGGAGAAGGGTGGCTGGTCACCAGTATGAGGTATCCAGTGGCAAGTCTCCTGGCAGCGTGGGACACCCCCCAGAATTGGCCCGATGTTAGTGGTGCACCCGACATGTTAGAGAAGGCCCTGTAGGTGGTAGGGGAGACCCTGGAGAAGCTGCATGCCCAAGGGGCAAGGGCTGGGTGTTTCTTTCAGCTTTGCAAGCTGAGACAGAGACCGCTTTGAGAAGCAGCGAAGTTACATGAACTGCAAGGAAGAGAGGAAGCCTTGGAGGCTTGGATTCATGCCCTGGAGGAAGACCTCTGATCCGTGGAGCAGCTGTGATACCCCTCCTGGATAGCAATGAACAATTGGGGGTGAGGTGGAGAATGGGAAGGGAAAGGAACTGAGTCCCCCACCGGGTAGCCCAGTAGTAATACAAAAGATGAAGTCGCAGCTGGCTGCTGGAGGTCTGGGGGGAATCTGGCTGGCCCAGCCCAGATGGTTGAGCACAAAACCTGTCACCTATATATGCAGGCTGAACTAGTGGATCTCAGGAGTCAGTTTCACCAGCAGCCCAGGGAGCCCTTAGCAGTGTGGCTCTTATACCTCTGGGATTTAGGGGTGAAGAGCATCATGTGCACTGATAATGAGATGAAAAAGTTAGCTTCCATCACGACTCACCCCTCTCTGTGCCAATGGCTGCAGAATAGCCCTAGGTTCAGAAGGGGGCAGGGATCGCATTCTCTTTTGGAGTGGGTTGTGGCTGCGACTCATACTGTCTGGGTGGATGCAGGGCACTGTGAGCAAATGGCAGTCCTACAGAGACTTAGTACAGACCCTGCGGGAGTTGGGCAAGCGCCAAGCCCTGTTTAATCCCAATACTCAGCGCCGTGATGAGGAGTGCTTTAGGCAGGAATGAGGGATCTGGTGCTACAACAGGCCCCTTCTGCTTCCTTTGGACCCTTCACGGCTATCTGGGCTCTGTCTGTTGGGCACAGTAGTAATGACATCATCACAATGATGGAGAGTCTCGGGGAGGCAGAGATTCATCCACAGCAGAAAGGAGTACCGATGGTGTCTGGAATTTCCCGTGTCTCAACAGCACCCCAGTGGAGGTGACCAGGACACAGATGTGGCCAGACCTTTCAGAGGCTGGAGTAAACAGAACTAAGATTGATAGGAAGCCAAATGCCTAGTTATTAGAATTTTGGAAACAGTTGCGAGTTGACCAGCGTTTCCTGCGGCCCCAGAAGAAGAAGGTGAGGAGGAAGCAGCCTAAGGTCACACAGCATGCCATCGGCAAGATGAGTCAAGTAGAACAGGGACAAAACAGCCTTAACAAGAAGTGCCCCAAATACAATGACTTAAAATGAGTTGGTTCATTGCTTTCTGCTAGAGAGCTGAGAGGTGAGGGGTCAGGGGCTGCTGGGGCAGCCGCGCCACTCTCAATGCACAGCTTCCACCTCTGGTCTCAGGCAGTTGCTCCACTTGTTCCTGTTTCTAATTGGTAAGAAGGGGGAAAGAAGGTCCGGAGGAAGTGGAGGGACTCCCTTTTCTTTAAAGCACAAAGTGGAATTTGTAGCATCACTTCTGCTTATATGCCACTGGCTAGACTTCGTCACGTGGCCACGCTTACTGCAAGGGAGACTGGGAAATGTAGTCTCTGGCTAGGAGCCATGTGCACTGCTAAAGCCTGAGTCAGGGAGAGAAGAATGATCACTGGGGAGCAGTCTTTCCCTAAAGACAAGCTGAAAACCCAAGATTTTCCAGGACCACAGGTCTCTCTACCACATCTGGGCTTTCATCAGTCAGTCAACAAACACCAGGGTAGCTGTCCTAACAGTAATTCAGCCTGCAGAGGCTGAGGTTCATCTCGTGCTAGGTGTCAGGCCCTGGTTACACACTTTTCACTCATTGGCTCCTTTAGTCCTTACAACAGCCTAAAGAGGGACGTTTTACTGTTAATTCCATTTGACGGGTGAGAAAACTGAGATTCTGAGAGGTGAAGCAGCTTGCTCCAGATTTCAGGGCTGGAAAGTGGCACGGGGTGACTTGAGCTCAGATGTGCCCAACTTCTTGGCCTTGCCCTGTACCCAGCAGCCCTCTGAGATGAGGTCCTCACAGGAGTGCTCAAGACCCCTTCAGGCCACCCCAAGGACCCAAGGGCCCCCTGAAGTGACTTGATCCTGTGAGTCAGCCTTCTCCAGAGGCCCCTGGGAGAATTGGCAGCTGGGTGCAGGTCTCCGTGCAGCCTTGGCCTCTCTGAACCTGCGTGTCCTGTAGGGACGAAAGCAGTCCCTTCTTCACAGAGTTGTGCAGCGTAACAAGATGGCCACTGGGCAGAGCGGGCAAAAATTCTTTGGGCCTCTTGGCAGGAAAGTCAGATGCCCTCCTGGAAAAAAAGAGACTGCTGGGATCTTGACACGGGGCTAATGCTAGCAAGTGTGTGGCATGTCTGCACTAGCGAAATGTGACCGGGGAAGGGCGGTGTGAAGCTGAGGGCCTGCATATGGTGAAGGACGAATGGCCTCAAGAAGACCTCATCTGCCCTGGGCAGGAGAAAGCAGGGCCTGCTGAGATCTGGTGAGAGGTGGCCAAAGCACCAGGGAGCTTGGACGTCACCTCTCTGAACAAAGGCTCTCATAGTGTGGGTTCAAATCTGGCCTGTCACTTGCTCACTGGGTGACCTTGATAAATCACTTTGCCTCCATGAGCCTCAGTTTCCTCACCTGTCAGATGGGGACAACAGCCGTGTTTGGCATAAGGATGTTGTGAAGAATTAATGAGGACACGTGTTCCAGCAAAGGCAGCCCTCTGTGATGGTGGTTGTCTTAGCATCAGCAGTGATAAACTGTCTTGACCATGGCCTGGTGCAGCCTGGGGGAGAGCTGAGTGCTGGGGTGTGGATGGAGGGGCCTTGGGCAGAGAGGGGAGCTGGTCTCCATGGGACAGTTGAACACCGCCGGGGCCCTTGGCCTCTCCAAGCAGGCAGGGCTTTTTTGTGCGGCCCACCAGGTGGGTGCACAGGCTCTCAGGGCTCGCAATGGGAGAGATGGATGAGCCCTGGGGACTGGAGACCCTGGGTGCTCTCAGGTAGTGCTCGAAGAGATTTCAACTCCAGCGGAACTTTAGCCCTTCAAAATACATGGCCCAGACCACGTGGCCCAGACCTCTGATCTTGTGTCGTCACTCTGCCCCATACTCCTGCATCCACACGGATCAGGTACCCCCCAGATCCTCCACAAGTCTTCTCAGAGTCCCTGGGGGTGCGGGAATGGAGGAAAACACCAGATGGGGTTGTCCCAAGAATGTGACTGTCCTGTTCCCACTGCCCGCCTGGTCCAGAGTAGGTGCTCCCTATATACCCATTGGATATGTGAGTAGGTGAATCAAGAGTTCTACCACTGCCACAGACTGGTCCTCTCTGACCAGTGTCCCTATTTGTAAAACAAGAAGGTGGGCTGGATAGTCACAGATGTCTCTTCCAGTTCTGGATCCAGGTCTCTGCTGCCCTAGCTGCACTTCCCTCGCCAAATCCCAGATGGAAGGAAGGCAACGGGTCACACAGGAGGATGCAGAAGCAGCTTTAATTGCTGAGGGTGGAGGGTAACAAGCATAGGGACTTCTGTGTCGACTGTGAAGCCAAGGAGTAGCTGAGAGGGGTCCTTTTGGCTGGACTCAGGCTTTCACTCTAGTTAGAAGGTGGCAGCATCTTCCCAGAGGGAGATGCTATGAAGAAACACGGCCAAACCATGGGGAAGTAATCTGGAAGGAAACCACAGTGAGTTAGGCCACCGACAGAAAAGGGGCCTTATGCACACCTGCTATTCACCACACAACTACTGCCCAAGTCCTTTCCCACAATTCCCTGTGAGGTCTAAGGCCTTGGCGACAACAAGACTGGTATCTATGGTTTGGGGTCTTTCTTTGGCACCTGACATTGAACCATCCTTAGTCCCTCACTCTCCCCTCTCCTCACCTTGGGAATAATGGCAAAAAGACTAATCAGAGCCCTGGTTGTGTAGCTCAGTTGGTTAGAGCATCGCCCCATTACACAAAAGTTGCTGGTTCAATTCCCAGTCAGGGAACATAACAAGAAGCAGTCATGAATGCATAGAACAAGAATGCATAAATAAGTGGAACAACAAATCAGTGATTTTTCTTTTCTCTCTTTCTCTCTCTTTAGAAATCAATTAAAAAATAAAAAGCTGATCACAGCCCAGGACTGGAGTCTGGGTTTGGGGCTCTGTATATAATCAGGATCATGGACCAGTCTGAGGTCAGCGTCAGGGCCCCATCTGTGACTAATATCAGGGCTTAATCAATGACTGGGACCAAAGCTCAGTCTGCGGCTAGGATCCAGGCTCAGTCTAGGTATGTGATTAAGGCTTGGGGTTTAGAGTGAGACCAGGATCAGGGCTCAGCTTGGGACTAGGGTCAGGGCTTAGTCCAAGACCAAGATCAGCATGATCAGAACCCACGCCTTGCTTTGGCTTCACCATATTCCCCTGCAGAGGAGCCTCATCCTTTCTTAGCACAGAGCCTGGGGCCTCACCAGCGCAGGCATCACAGCAGCCCTCCTCATGTGCCCTCTTTAGACAGATGTTTGCGACTGGATTCCATTCTGTATTTTATCTGGAAGAACAAAATCAACAGCAGGCCTCAGTCTCCACCAACTAGAAACCAGATCCCAATGGCTACCACTCTCCAGTGGGTCAGCCTGACAGCCATAGGACCTCAGGCATGTCTCTCCACCTCCCTGAAACTCAATTTGTTCATCTATAAAATGGGTGCAATAATGGTACCTATCCCACAGGGCTGTTGTGAGGATCCAGTGAGGTGATGCATACAGAGCACAGAGTGATTGCCCAAGGAACTGGACCTGTGGCTATTTTTATAGAAGGGCCAGCTCCAGAACCCTGACACATTCACTTAACCCATTTCCTTTGCTCCAGCACCCCCAGCAACCCGGCTGTGCCTGGAGACCTAAAGGAAGCCTCCAGGGGCTGGAGGAGAAGCCCCAGCTCCTCATAAGAAGGAAGAGGGGAAGGAAGGTGTCTGTTAGCAATGCCCCCTGGATATTAGGCTCTTTATGCTTTTTCCTTTAATCCACTCACCAACCCCACAATTTTTATAATCTTGCTTTACTGGGGCGCAACTGAGGCTCAAAGAGGCAGAACCACTGGACCAAGGTCCTATGGTTGCTAAGTAGCAGAGCCAGGATTTGAACTCAAATCTGGCTCATCTTTTTATCACATTATTCTTCCAGGCAGCTTCTGTGGGTTAACGGAGGGATGACAGTGGGAAGCTCTCAGAGGCCCACAGAACCCCTTCCATTCTGCAAGGACCCCTCCAGCTACACTCTCCCAACTTGCTCAGGGTGTTAGGTCCTTCTTCTCCAGGGTCCCCTGCCCAGACCAGCCTGTGGGGCAGGCACAGAGCTGCATGCCCACCCTGGGAAGGCTGCAGAGGGAATGCCTTCACTTCCCCAGGCTATGACTTACCGATGGCATCCTGAACAAAATCCACACCCAGTGTGCTGACAAAGAGTCTGATCAATGGGCAAACCTGAGAGGGGGGAGAGAGGGAGAGAAGAGGGAGGAGGAGGGAAAATGGCAGATCCATAATCAACTGGGCACAAACTGCCAGCCACCCATGGAGATGCTTTTCACATGGGATCTTAGAGCCCGTGACCCTTAAGACTCCGGAACACCAGAAAGTTAGAAGCCCAAAATCTGAGAACCTTAGAATGCTGGAATCCTAAAACCTACCACCTCAAGTCCTAGAGCCTTAAGAATCTAGAATGTTAACATCGCAGGCCCCTGCACTCTCAGAAACCTGGAGTTTTAGAGTCAAATGGGACCCAGGAGCCATGGAGCAGTGTTCCTCACGATTCTCTTCGCAGTTCCCTGGGGATCTGGTTAAAATGCAAATTTCATTTCCATAGGTCTGGGTTGGGGCCTGAGAATCTGCATTTCTAACAAGCTACCAGGTGAGGCCTGTGCTGCTGGCCCGAGGGCCACACATTGAGTAGTGAGACTCCAGTTCTGTGAGTCACAAAGACACCAGGAGGACTTTCCTTTCATAAACCCAGGTTCCTGGCCCCCTTCCAGAATGACTGATTCAGAGTCTTCGCAAGTGTGGGCACACAGCACCCACAGTTTTGTAGGGTGCACAGGGACCCTGCACATGGCACATATGGTTTTGGATGATGTGCAAATGAAAACCTATTTTATAGATCTGTGTTTATTTTCAAAATTAATCTTATTATAAGTGCTATTAATTTTTATTTATACCAAGGGTATGAAGTTTCCTTTTAAAAATAAGCGTGTTTAAATATGTTTAAGTAAGTAAAGTTGTGTTGATTAAAGGGAAACATCAGCTAAAAAACACATGGGTAGTAGGTGAATTTGACAGATAGTTCAAGTTTGGGACTCAGTGATTTCAGCTGTCAGGCCTCTGCTCCCCTTCCCCCATCCCTCCAGGCTGAGCGAAGGGGAGCAGGTTCCAGCTGACAGCCCTATAAGAAGTTCCCACCTCAAAAGGAGAGGGGCTCAGAGAGTACAGCCAGGCCTGTAAATGCCACATTGACCCCACAAGGCCTGGCTCTGGGCAGCCAAGAGTGGAGGACTCACCTGCATCTCTACCAGGTTGGACAACGTCTCACTCAGGAACTTGGATGCAGCGTCTACGAGTCTGTTGGCCAGTTTACTGCGTCTGGAAAAGAGAGGAAACTAATGAAGCATGGGCAAATGGACAGAGCTGCCAAGCAGCAGGGGCTGGGGGGAGGGTGGCGGATAGCAGAGCACCTTGAAGGCCTGTAAACAAACCCCAAGGCCACTGAGATGCCTTAAAAAAAAAGATTTTATATATTTACTTTTAGAGAGAAGGGAAGGGAGGGAGAAATAGAGGGAGAGGAACATCGATGTGTGAGACATACATCAATCAGTTGCCTCTCAAATGCCAGAGACCCAGGCATGTGCCCTGGCTGGGAATCCAACCAGTGATCTCTCAGTTCCTCAACCCACTCAACCCACTCAATCCACTGAGCCACACAAACCCAGGCTGAGGTGTCTTTCTAAGCACAGACAGAGTCTCCCTCTATCCAGGACAATCATCACTCATGTCTGAGCAGCAGCTCATCCCAACACCTCACGAGAGTCTCATCACAACCTAGTTCATTCAATATTACAGAGCAGCAACTTCATGCCACGGACCAAGCTAGGCTGGGGACATGGGGATGAGCAAAGTACAAACAGCTCCTAACCTGTAAAATGGCAGGTACCTAAACATTAAACAAGTCTAACTAAGGCTGGCTCCTTCCTACCTTCAGCTTGAAACACAACTGTCACCCCCTCAGGACAGCCCTTTCTTACTGCTCCTGGAAGGGAGAGCTTTGCATCACAGTTCCCTGACAAGCGTGCAGCTCTGCCCAGGGCTTCTGCCATCTGACGCATTGCTTGAGAGCTCTTCATTGAGGGACTGAGTGCTCGCCTGTCTGCCTTTCCCTCAGGACAATAAGTGCCACAAGAGCAGGTCCTTATCTGTTCTCACCAACAAAGTCTCCAGAGCTCAGAACACTGCCTGCCGGGACATAGCACATACTCAATCCATGTGGAGATGAAAGAATGAATGAAGTAAACATAAAATTAAAGGTATGATGACAACTTGTGACAAGAACTCTGAAGGGTGAGAGCAGACACTTTTGAGAGAGGATCAGAGGGACCTCATTTTAAAGCCTGAAGGAAGAGAAAAGCATTGAGGTGGAGGAAGGCAAAGGTATCGCCGTAGCTAGGACAGCTCTGCACCGATCTGGAGGTGGGGAAGAGCTAGCCAGGGCACAGAGCAAAGGCTAGTGTGTCTACCCAGGGTGAGCAAGGGGACAGTGAAGTGAGACGAGGGTGGCGCAGATCACACAGAGCCTAGATGGCCATGGGGAGGGCTTGAGATTCTATTCAAAGTGGAAAGAAAAGCCCCGAGAGGACTTAGAGCAGCAGAATGGAATGCCATTTTACAGGTATGGATGCTGAGACCCAGAGCGGCAGGATGAATTCACTGAGCAAAGCAGTGCCCAGTGGGGCTCAGGCCTTTCCAACTAACAGCAGGCCTTGGAACCTTTCTTCGGTTTCACGGGGGTCTTCAGGCAACCCTGATGGGGAAAGGGTGGATTGACCTCTGCTGATGGCCCAACCTTATTCCCTGCCAAGGCCAACCTGCCCCAGTCCTCAGCTTCCAGAGCATCTCTCCTCTCCCAGCCACGGCCAGGGTGGCCCTTTCTCCCTCAACCCTCTTCCTGGGACCAAACCTGCTCTTACAGTTTAAGATGTAGATTTTTGTGGATTAACAGGGATCAGCGATTTAAATGGAGAGGATTATGTTTTCAAGATACCACTTCAAGACCTTTCCAGTGGGTGGAAAACAGTTTGGGGACAGTCTGAAATTAAAGCCCACGGTGGGCATTTACTCCTCTCCCCCTCTTCCAACCAGAGGCAAGAAGGTAAACATAATTGATGATGGTGACTGAGAGTGAAGGGGTAATCCATCAGGAAGATATAGCAATCCTAAATATGCATACCCCTAACAACAGATGTGCCAGGCTCTATGCTAAACACTTGTATTTTATCATTTGGTTGGTTCAGCAGCCTATGAGTAGGTGTTATTGTCGTCTCCAGTTCACAGATAAGAAAACTGAGGCTCAGAGAGGTTATTACAAGGTTACAAGTTAGTGACAGAGCTGGTATTTGAACCAAGGCCTGTCTGACTACAGAGCGTAAACCTGTTTTTACCACATTGTGACACCTCCCAGGTGTAGGAATAGGGCTGAAATTAGGGGTCCTTGACTCGTCTGAGAGCCCAGCTCTACTGGGATGGGCAAGACTTACCTGTCCAACAAGCTCAGTGAGATGCTAGCTGCGTCACCAGAGCATTTTGTCAGAACCACTTTGGAAGTGCCATCCCGGGTTTCAATTCTGACATTACTCAGGAGGTCCATGGAGAGCTTCATGTCAGCTGTCTTGCCAATGACAGGCCTGCAGGAAATAAGATTCACTGTGAAGAGAGGTCTAGAGTATCTTTCACGTTGCCTGCTCGGGTTCCTCCACCTATGTGGGCACTATCCAGGTGTCTATGGATAATGTCAACCTTGTCCATATTCTTTATGGGATTCACATATTTATAATAGTTGCCATTTCTTTGGCCACATAGGTTTGGTTCATATGAAATTTTCCTATAGCATCACACTAATAACTAAAATAATAATAATAGTTAACATTTATTGAACAGAAATTACGTTAGGCACTTATAAAAGGTATTTTGCCCGGATGAAACCATCTAGTTATTACAGCAAGACCATGAGGGGAAAGCACCATTATTATCTGTATTTTTTTTATTATTTTTTTAAATATTTTTTAAAGATTTTATTTATTTTTTAGAGAGGGGAAGGGAAGGAGAAAGAGAGGGAGAGAAACATCAATGTGTGGTTGCCTCTCATGCACCCCCTACCGGGGACCTGGCCCACAACCCAGGCATGTGCCCTGACTAGGAATCGAACCAGTGACCCTTTGATTCACAGGTGGGCACTCAACCACTGAGCTACACCAGCCAGGGCTATTATCTGTATTTTAAAAGGAGGGAGCATTGACATAGAGAGGCTAAGGAACTATCCCGAGTTCTCATAGCAAAAGAATGATGAAGTGATAGTGCATTTAATTTATAAAGATCTTTCCACAGGTGCTCATTCTCCTATCTCTCTATTTTTTAAGTAATTAATATATTTTTAAATGATAGTTTTTAATCATATGATTTCACTTATATGTGGAATCTAATGAACAAAATAAACAAACAAAATAGAAACAGGATACAGAGACTCATGGATACAGAGAACCAGCTGACAGCTGTCAGAGAGGAGGGAGGCTGGGGAGATGAGTGAAACAGATGAAGGAATTAAGCAAAAAACAAACAGACAAACAAAACCCCCCAAAACTCATGGACACAGACAACAGTGTGGTGATTACCAGAGGGAAGGGCAGTTGCAGGGAGATAAATGGTGATGGAGGGCGACTAGACTTTGGGTGGTGAACACACAATGCAATGTGCAGATGATGTATTTTAGAATTGTTCCCTTAAGACATAATTTTATTGACCAATGTAACCACAATAAATTCAATCAAAATAAGTTAAAGTATAAAATTATATTTTTCACACATGCCCTTTATTATATACTATACACCACTATGTGCATTTACCTGTAATGATCACTGTTTTTTAAAGAGAATCTTGAGAGACAAAATAATGCTAGAGAAAATTTTGCCAAAGAGTTATAAATGGCTTCTCCATTTTTGCAAATTTTACTATTAAATAAATGTTATGATTCCAGAAATATATTTAATGGAGGATTCTTTTTAAGAAGACTTGGTTATGGCCAAAGTTTATTAGAACTTTTTAAAAGTTAGGATTTTAGGGCTTAGAAACCGCCCTCATTTAGATTGGGCCACACAGCAGTGTGGAAAAGTGCCTGTTTCCCGTTTGGACATCCATTGGCTATCCTGCACTGCCTCCCCCAAATCCCAGATTCTCATGCATACTCACAGGTTCAGTTCAACATCAGCGCTGATGCGGGGGGTCAGGTTAAGTCCTTCGCCATCAGCAGTCACTTCAGTTTTGATATCCAGGAGGTGGACGTTACTGATTCTCAACCTGTGTAAAAACCAGAATTCACTCTTGTCATTCTTCATGACAGCCATTTGCCAAGCACATCTTTGTACCAGGATCATGCTGGACAGTTGGGCCTCATCAGCTTTGCTTACTCTGGTCTTTATCATCACCCCCTTCAGAGGTTTGATTGTCTCCATCTCATAGCATGGCATACGAAGGATCAGACTGTTGTGATTCCCCCAAGATTCTAAGGAAGAATAATTGCCAGAGTCAGGATTTGAACCCACAACTGTTTACTCCAAAACTCTTATGTGTGAAACCACTGGGTGTGAAGATTTCAGTTATATTTCTTCTAAGGAGATTCAAAATTTTATTCTCAGCAATATGTGGAGAAGGAAGTCTTAGTCCCTGGAAAAGGGAATCCAGGTATCAGCAAACATGTGGAGGTGCGAGTGAAGAGACCCTTCATCCTGACCCTGAAATCACAGAATGTGGAAGCTCAAACCCATGGAATGCCAAGAGTGGCCCTGTGGCCCCACCTCTAATTTACTCAAGCTCTGGTGGACCTGGCCTCAGACTACCTTGGTTCAGTGGGAAGACAAGTTTTGTTATCTGTCTTTAATCTTAAACTTACTCCCTCCCCCAAAGATTGGGGAGCAAAGATCTCCACCATGAAGAACGTACTCACCCCAAAATGTTCTTCTTAATCGACAAGACTTTAGAAACAGCATTAGCCAACAGATCATCAGCTTTCTGCAATGCCTGCTCAGACAGTTGCCCAATCTTGGAGTTCCGAAGTCTGTCAAGGTCTTCCTTCAGGTTCCCAGCCACAGCTGACAAAAATGATCTCTATTTAGTGTTGTGTATCACTTATGAAGTACCTACTATGCACCAGGTACTAAATAAGACTGTTTGCCGATGCTATTTCCTTTCATCTTCCTAACAACTCAGTGAGGTAGATATTGATATTGTCTGCACTTTGCAGATGAGGAAATGAAGGATGAAAAGTTTAATATGCCTAAAGACACACAGCTGCAGAGCCCCTCTTCCTTCCATGCTGTCTTCATGCTAACACATACCCATTATTCATCAACAAAGCAATCAGTCAATTGGCCAAGCAATTGATAATGATTGTACAGCAACTTCTCATAGTGACTTGGAGGGTCTATTCTTCTAAGTGAGATGTCCACACGAGTTTGAAAAACTAGGTCAAACAAAGCGAGAGAGTAAACTAACATACGGAAAATCTAGAGTCAAGAAAAAATATGACTCCAACCCATAAAAGTGACAAATGTAGTCCTAGAAAGAGAACTCTGCAGCAGGCCCAGAGAGCAAGAATTCACATGGGAGCAGGAGATCAGTGTCCTAATGGGAGGTCTCCAGTGAAAAGAGGGATTAGATAGAATAAATGACATGGCAGGCATAGAATGAGATGCGTACGAAAAGGGCTAAGGATATGTGTGTAAAATAACTTAAGTGAGAAACAGCAAGGCAATTACTAACTCAAGGAAAAACAAAAGACTGCACTGGAGAAGATAGGCAATCATAGCACCACAACTCAGCTGTGCAATGAACAGTATCGACCTGGTTATAATGATGCAAACCGAGGATGCCAATTTAAATAGAACCATGTCTGGTCTTATAACTCAGTAGGTGACCTTAACCCAGACACTTCTGTTTCTGAGCTTAGTTTTCTCAGCAGTGAAATTGAAGATTGAGTCCCTTCTGTATCTTTGAAGGTTGCCTGACAATATTTGAAAGGCAGACATTTACAGGAGTTGCTAAACTCCTATAAAAATGTTTATCAACATGCTGTTGATTTTTTAGAAAAGGAAGAGAAAGCCAAGTTCTTTTAAGAAATCAGAATAAAGAGGAGATTCAATTAACTATAAAAGCCGGGCTACAACTACCTAGGCTAGGTAGAGTTAACTTCCAATGAGTTAATACAAATCAATAAGAAAAGTAAACAACCCAACAGAATAATATGTTAAGAATATAGACAAAATATTTAAGTTAAAATATGTAAAAAGCTACAAATATGAAAATGTGAGTGGATTCTTCTATACTTAGAGAAACTTAAAGTGAAATGAGTTACAATTTTTCACCTATGAGACTGGCAAACATTTACGTTGTTCATACTGAGAAAGGTACTCCCACCAACTGTTGGAGAAAACATTAATGTAGGGGATTATTTGTCAACATTTACTAGAATTTAAAATGTACATATCTTCGAACTTTTGAAATCTCACTTTGAGGAACTTATCCTATTCATATGTTGGAAAAAGTTTGCCATGATATAATATGTAAAAGGATATTAATTTAAGCACTGCTTGTTTGTCAAAAAATAATAAGCGAATGAGCCAGGAAGTGAATAACCAATCACCTTATCCAAGAGACCACCCAGAAAGGGCAGCCCCTGGTGGTAGCCCCTGGTAATGCAGCCTAGTGTTGAGGAGGCAGGGTCCTGGGTGACGCGTTATCATCAATCTTATTGACTCACTTTCAACTGTATCCTCAATGACCTGACGTCCTTTGTCAATAACATTGTTCAGATCTCTGCCAAGGTTGTCAAGAAGTGATGCTGAGGTCCCGGTGAGCAGACCACACAAGAGAACAAGTTTCCAAAGCTGAAACATCTTGTCTTGACACCTGGACATTCAGAGGAGAAACAAGAGTGAGAATCAGCCAGTAGGAAAAGGAGTTTTTCCTGAGCACTACATTCTTACGTTTACTGTCCCTTTGAGGTGGATGTGGTTGTCTCCTGTTTTACCGATGGGCAGCCCAGGTCAGGAAGCTAGAGCCACTTGCCCAGAGACACACAGCTAGTGAGCAGAAAAGCTGCAATTTGAAAAGTCACTCTTGACTACAAGTCTATGCTTTTCACAAAAAGTTTTTTTTCACATGCTGGCTTCTTTGCCTGGAACATGTGTCCTCCTCTTTGCATTTTTTTTACCTAAGTCACGTCCTGTTGACTCTCTGGCTTCAGTGAGACAACATGTCCTCTATGACGCCTACTCTAGGCCCCTTGCTAGAGTGCAGGTTAGGGGGTTTCACTCCCACCATTTTTTCTGCCTTCATTCTCTGCTCAGTCCTGAATACCAATAACCTGATGATGTGCCCTGCTCTGTCACCAGGCTATGAACTCTTTAGAGGAGGAATTGTGACATTTCACTGTTGAATCCTCAGCCCCCGGTAAAAAGCCTGCACCCAGTACAGCTCAACAAATAACTATTTGCTAAATAAAAGTATGAACGCATACTCGGACGCCATGTCCTGACCCTGCATTGCTCACTTCCCTGAATATAATCTCTATCTACCTCTTAATTTGCTATGTCCAAAATATTAGCTAACCCAGGCAGCCCCATTCCTCTGCCTCTTGCTCCCAAAGTCTACTGAAGACCACCTTGTGGGGTGTCCTCAGGGGAAGCTCACCACTCACAGGTTTGGAGGAGGTTGCTCACGAATCCTTGCTCCCCTGCACAGTCTCCTAGGATTCTTCTGGGTGGTGCTGGACATTATATTGGTGGCCACAGGATGGGAAACTGCCGATGGAAGCAAGCCCTGGTTCCGTAGCCATCTGAGGAGATTCCAAAGAAAATAACCCCTGTCCAGGATGAGCAGAGAGGCTCCAACCCAAAGGCCACCTGCGTGTTTGAATTGGAATGGATGGATATGGGGAAGACTTCCTGTCAAAACTAAGACCAGGTTCTTATGGTGCTTCCAGCTGCCAAGGTGGTGGTGGCCATTGTGAGTGGGGGTTCAGGTGAAGACTAAGAATGGACAAATTAGAGAATGTGCTGGTGGGAGAACTTAGAATGATCATCCAGCCTATTTCTGTCATCATTTGGAAACTGATGCTCAGAAAGGGGAAGTAACCAGTCTGAGGCTGTCCAGGCCAGCAAGACAGGGACAGAGATGGGACCAGAACTGCGGTCCACAGGTCAGGGTCAGCAGCCACAAAGGTCATCCTACCCAATCCTCTGGCACCTGAGTCATGTCTACAATATATTTCATGGTGGGGCCAGCCTCTGTGCGAATGTTTGCGTCACGGGGAGTTCATTACCTCTTAAGGCTGCCTCTTCTATCAAATTAGAGTTCCTCTTGAGAGTGAACCAAATACACCTCACGTTACCCCCATGTGTGGACAACAGTGAAGCCCAGAAAGGCTAAGCACCTGGCCTGAGGTTGCACGGCCAGAGTCAGGAGCCATACCCCACAGCCCGACATCCCCAGCACACCTGCCCTGTCCATTCGCTCTCAGTGCAGCAGCCAGAGGTGCGTCACTCAGCTTAAACCCGAATTCTTACCATGGCCTACAGGGGCCTGTGCCATTTTGTCACCATCTCTCCACACTCCTCACCCACCTCTCCCTCCTGGCCCCTACCCTTTCTTCCTTCCATTCCAGAAGATTCTGACCTCTTTCCTGCTTTGGGCCTTTGCATACACCGTTCTCTCTGCCCAGGACTCTCTTCTCCAGTTGTCCCCAACTCTTGATGTCACCTCTTCGGAACCTCCCTGACTGCCCACCTGAGGTGTCCCCTCTCTCCCCATTATCCCTGATCTCAGCTCCTCGATGGCTTCTTTTATAACAAATCACCACAATTTGATTTTTTTTAACTTATTCTCTATCCTTGACAAATCGTTACCACCCTGTGCTGAGATTTTCTTCATGTGTGGTGTTCGAAGACTCTGACCTATCTCTAGAATGCTCCAAACCCCTCTCCAGGATGTCCTATAAAAGCAGCCTCTACCTGGGAAGGTGAATGTCCCCATCACCAGAGATGCTCAGAAATTGGACTAGGTGACTACTAAGCTCCTGTGGGACTTGGCCTGACTGTGAGCCATGATTCTAAGTTTCCTTGGTCTATTGTTCAAAGACCATTGTTGCACATTTTGATGTTTCTTCCCCTCAGGTTTTCTTTCTACCTGAGTCTAGCTCTCCTGCGTGGGTATTTTCCCCCAGGCTTCCCGTCCCCTTCTTCTTCTCACCCTCCCCACCTCCCAAGACCCCACCTTCGCCTGGCCGTGGGCTCCTGAAGCCCCAGCAGCTCATGCTAGGTGCCGTCTGTCAGCATGAACCACACCCGGGACGGATCCAGGCATCCCACTGGCATGGGCGCCTGGCATGGTCAAGCTCTGAGATGACACAAACTGGTCTCCTGGGTGTGGGTCTAGGGGGGTGGCACAAAGTCAGTGAGGCAAGTAGAGGACCCTGTCCTCTCAGATGCAGCTCCAAGGTCCTCAGGAGCCATATTCTCAGTGTCACCCACACCTCTGCAGCATCCCTGGCGGCAGCTCACATGAGGACAGGACTTTGCCACAGCTTCAAGGGCCCTGTTTGCTAAAGCACTGGGGCAACTCCCAGGGCTGATCCACACTGGGCTAAATCTCCCCCAGTGGGAAGAAACCATGCCCCCTCCTTCCTGAGGTCCTCCAGATCCTGCTCCCACAGCATGTACGACTCTTGAACACACACACACACATGCTTACACATATGTAGTATGTGTGCATGCCCCCCACAGAGCACACACATGTGCTTCTGTGCCCGTGTGCAAGATAGCACAAGCTAGACTCGTCTGAAGATACATCTCGCTGCCTAAATGAGGAGAACTGTTTACAGAATCATAAAGACCACATTGCCACTGTTCTGAATGAAAGGGCTTGCTCCCCGCAAAGGTGGATGTGAGATCCCCAGGTCGTCTGGGCCTGTTACTTTTTTCCTTAAGACTTTATAGACAACTATCTGGCAAAGCCCACTGGAGAATGAAGCCCACACTAAGGAAATGAGAAAATACATATCATGTGAGTGCCTGGATCTAGTTGTGCCCGAAGTCATATATACCCCTGGAGTTTTCAGTTCAAATACATATCTCCTCATCCCTCTTTTAAAAATAAAATTTGCTTCAGCCCTTATGCACTGAATTCCCGCCATGGAAACGCACAGCAGTACTGCCTCACGCATTCGAACGCTCACCTGGACCTCCTCCCACTGACGCTGCTCGAAGTCACACTCTGCACTTGGATGACCACAGACACCAACCCCAGCACTTAGAGCTCATCCTTTAGCCTCCTTGCTTGGAAGTCTGGGGAGCCTGTGGCCCAGAGAAGGAGAAGGGATCATCCAAGGCTGCACAGTGACCTTGAACCCCACTTATTTTCCACTTTTATTGCATATCTTTTAGTTTTGTTGAAATTTTCTACTGTGGGCAATAGCCTTAAGGAAGAAAGATTATGCAGGATCGCCTAGGAAGCTTGTTTAAAATGCAAGTGCTTGAGCCCCATCACTAATAATTTGGATCAAGGGCTCTGGGAGCCCAAGAGTGGCCAGTGGCCAGCTGCCCGAAGGTTGTTGGCCAGAACGGAAATGACTGGACTCGATGACTCAGGTGCCTTCTATCCTGATTTCGATGAGCTGCGATCCCCACCCCAGACTCTGGAGCCTCAGCTCAGCCCAAGCATAACCCTCATAACCCTGCAGCTTGCTGTGACCCTGGCACTAGGCTTGCCACTTTAGACACACTTTCCCCATCAGTCCTTATGACCACCCTGTGAGGAGGGTTTGAGCCCCACTTTCCAGCTGAGGAAGCTGAGATTCAGCGTGGGTAGGTGCCTTGCCGGGGCCTCACAAAGACAGGAACCAAGCATTTGGGTCCCCAAGGAAGGTCTTTCGGCCAAGGTCACAGTGAAGCCACCTGCCAGGACGGAATAGTCCTTGGGCTTGAATATCCTGTTTATCCTTCAGCCTCTTCTGTTTGAGTTGGTTGTAACGCCTGGTGCATTGGCCCCTGTCAACCTGGCACTGGCACAGGAAACTCAGGTGGATGCCCATGTGGCAACAGATGCACTGGCAGAGAGCTCAGGGGCACCTGTGTCTGTCACCTCTGCTCACCCACCTGAAACTCAGCAAGGACCGGGTAGGCCTGCTGTTCACGCTAACATGGCCAGGCCAGAAGGCGCAATGAGCTGGGGTGCCCGCGTCCCTTGCACTGGCTGTGGTTCTGCCACTGGAGCACAGAGCAGGGAGAGGGTGGCAGCCTAGGCCCCCAAGCCCGGACTGGGACCTGGAGAACCCAGGCAAGGAGAGTCTTGCTGAATGACCTTGGACCAGTCATTGGTCCCCCTTCCCTGTCTGCCTGGCACCCAGCTCTGCAAACATGAGGCCCCTCCTCCTCAAGGCGTGAGAACAGAACTGAGGACTGTGCTGACATCTTGTGGAGAGAGTTTTCCCACCCCAGGAACACAGCCCAGGGAGCAAAGTGTGATGTGGTGACCTTAGCCCTCGTGTGAGCCCCAGGCCTCAGTTGCTCCATCTGTAAAATGGGGTAAACACCCTTGTGCCTGGATCTCAGTGTCCAGATGAAAATCAAGGGGTGCCCAGTGGGCACTGAGGGTGTTGGTGAGCGCTGGGCTCGGGGGTTGCATTTGTGTCCAGTCTCTCTCTGCCTGTTGTTGGCTGCATAAGCTGTATGAGGTGTTATCTCGCTGACCCTCAGGTTCCCTGTCTGTGAAATGGGACAGCTACAGGGTGTGCTGGGAGAATGAGGCAGGATCATGCGTGTGAAAGGTCTAGCAAGTGGTCGGCCCTCGGTACGTGGTAACAGCAATGAGGAGGATTACAATTTTTGTTGGTTCCTGGTCACTTCATTTCTCTCTGCCCCAGTTTCCCATCAATCTGTGAAGATAAATGAGACAGTGCATCCAATATTCTTAATGCGCAATTACCGGCAACTGCGCTTCTTTTGCGTGCAGTGAGGACCTGATGTGCTGAAAGGGGTTCGGGCCTTCAGGATACCAGTGTCCACCAGTTCTGGCTTCATGAGCTACTGGTGTATGACCCTTGGCAGGGACATGTCCTTACTGAGCCTCACTTTCCTCTCCTGGGCCAAGGTAGGGAAGTCTGAGGACTGAGGTCTCATGTGTGACTGTGATTGATTACAGGGACTGACTGGATGGCACATTCTGCCAAGGAGCCCTGCTGAGGCCACTCCTGGAGGGAACTCTTGATTAGTGATGTCTGTCACGAGTGTCACATGGGAGAGAGCAGCACCACAGTTTGCCGGTGCTGGACTAGGTGATGTCTCGGGGTCCCAGCTTGGCAATGGGCACAGCTATGCTGCGTGTCCATGGAGGTGGGACTGAGGTGCAGGGGGATGGAGGATGGGACTCCGATCAGGATCCCAATCCTGGCTCCACTAATCACCTGCTTTGTGACTCTGAGCAGGGCACTCATTTTCGCACAGGGACTCGGTTTTCTAACCACAACATAAAGGGAGCACACAGAACAGAGGTTCCCTGCAGATAGCAGAGCTCCTGGGGCTCTGAGAGATGGTAAAGAGCACCTGGAGGCTACTTGCTACATTCCCACCAGCCAGAGTGGCCCCTGATCTTGTTCTGGGCAAGAATCCCACCAGCTCCTGGGGCACGACTCCTCTCTGAGGCCACGGGGCCACAGGGCATCATCCCCAGGGCCTCACGCACAGCACACACACCTAATAAATATTTATTACAGCCTGCAGAAGAATTTTTCCTTATTGTTAGTTAATTTTAAATGGACACATTTTTTAATCTGTGCATTTAATAAACCTGGTCTTGGAGTCAGCCTTGGATATCTGTTCCGATCTTTCCCTTCGTCAGCTATGTGACCACAGGCAAGTGTCCTAAACGCTCTGAACCTCTGGGTTTTTTTGTTTGTTTATTTGTTTGTTTACCATAAAATGAGAGTAGAATGGTTTCTAGAGCTACAGCGGGAACTACATGAGGACATGCCTAAGTCTGTGGAGTGTCTGAGAGCTGGGCTTGGCCAGCTAGGAGGCTTCTCTCCTCTGCTGTGTGGCCTTGGGGGTCCCTGGCCTCACTGAGCCTGTTGCTTCTCTGCTCTGGGCACCAAGGCCAGGCCCAGTGCTCCTCCAGTTTGCTGTGATGTGTGATGAGAGGGTGCCAGTCCGGGGGCTGGCACAACACTGGATTGTGTCAGTGCCCCTTCCACCCAAACACTCCCCAAACCCTCTAAGACAAGGGCGTGTGTTGGGGGGGCGGGCAGTGCAAAGGGTCTTTGGTGGTGGTTGGAGGCTGGTACTTTCAGCGGCCACTTGAGGTCCAAACTGGCTCTTCTGAGTAACCCCGGAGACAGAAGGTTACAGCTCCTGCTTGTCCCAGCCTTCTTTCCTCTCCAGGGTGCAGGCAATGTCCTTGAATGGAACATATTTGCCTTTCAGGGACAAAGGCCCTGGTTATGAGGGTCGTGGGATGAATTTCTTATTGAAAATCTCCAGCGAGGCAGTAAGGATTAGCTGTCTCAGGCCTGGACACACTAATCTCAGTGTGACACCCCATGTGACAGCAGCACCCCAACCGTGGAGGCTTCCTGGTCCCACTGACGCAACCCTTCTACTCTGAGCTGGCATCTTTTTTCCTGACATGGCTCAGCTCCCTGGTGAGAAAGGTCCTAGAAGGTCATGCAGCCTCGGAGACCAGAGGAGGCGGGAGGTGGGCTGAGGTTACTTACACAGGGGTGGAGGCAGGGCTGGGCTGAGCCTCTGCCCGAGGCTCCCCCTTTCCCACCCCTTCCCCAGGTGACGACAGAACCTATAGATGTGCGGCCACTCCCGCCCATCAAATGAAATTTCCTCATTTTACTATGAAAAGGCTGAAAGACTTCGCTTTTCTTTTTTTTCAACCAGACAGATACAAATCATTCATCCACTTTATAATAATAGGTCCCAGTTTCTCACAACGGAATTGCCTACTCAGGAATTCTTGGAACATAAGGAAGATCAAAGTAATAAAGGGCTTCAAATACACTGTCATTTTTATGACTGCTGAATATAACAATTAATAATGTTATAGTGTGAAGACATTTCATTAGACTTCCAGCAATTCTGACACTGCCGTTTTCTTTCCTGACTTCGGAGGTAACACAAAATGTTTTTTCAGCTCTCAGACATTTTCCTAATCCCCGGGCTCTGTCTGGAACATCTGTTGGGTTAATTTGCTCCCCAGGTCCTGGCCCCTAGAAAATGAGGACCTACTGCTCATGGGCTGACTGATGGACAGGGGTCTTGTCCCCCACCCTGCCCCTAGGCTGGAGGCTTCTTCCTCCTGTTCTATGAAATGTTCCCTAAGCACGTGGCCCAAGTTTCCCAGAGACAAATTCAACACACACTTGGAAGAGTCTGGCTCCTCCCCTGAGTCCCTGGAAGTCTGGGCCCCTTGTGTTTTTTCACCTTGGGTCACCCAGGGCTGGCACAGGGCCTGGTCTAGACTAGGAATCAAATGATGTTTGCGGGAGGACAGAAGGGAGAGCAGAGGGGAAGGCAGGAAGCAAAGAGGAAAGAATGAGAGAGCAGAGGGGATGGGAGAGGGAGGTCAGCTGTGTCCCATTGGGCCATAAATGCCTGAGGTCCCAGCGCCCAGGGCAGGACCTGGAGTGGCTAACTGGAGTGGACTGACTCACTGACCGAATGAGGTCAGCAGCCCCTGGATCTGAGTGAGCTCTGACTCCCTCCTGGTCTAGCGAACCTCCCAGCATCGGACCCGTTGTCTGCCTGCACCGTGCACGACCTCCCAGGCCCTGCTTGCTAAAGTGATCCGGACCTCCCGCATATCTCCCTACCCATTCATTTAACAAACGGAAATTGCTGTGCTGGAACCACTCGTCCATTTGATAATCATTCACTGGGCACCTGCTAGCTGCCATTCCCTGTGTTGGAGTCAAAAACCAATGGATCCCGGTCCTTGTCCCAGGTATGGGCCGCTTCCCAGAGCAGTAAATGAGCCACTGCGACCAACTCCTGACTGGTAGAAAAGCATGTGCCATTTTTGACTCCTGCCCAACAACCAGAGATTGTTTGGTCCTATTTTATTCCCACTGTCCAGGCAAGGAAACTGAGGCACAGAGAGGTAAAGTGAATCGCCTGAAGTCACACACCTAATAAGTGGCTGAGCTGGAATTTGAACCTACAAAGCTCGGTCCCAGAGCCCATCCTCTGAGCGCCTCACATCACACTGTCATTCATACCCTGATAATTCCCAGTCCCCTACCCCCTGCCCCCAGACTGTGTGAGTCCCTCAAGGGTAGGAAGCACTCTGAGTTGTCTGTTCCCTGGCATCACCCAGTCCTAAGCCTGTATCAGAGGAAGCCCTCCACAGCAACGTGCTGATTCAGGAACGAGGGTGAGCCCTTTCTCCTCTGCTAGCTTGGGGTTCCTTGAGGTTAGTGATCATGGCTCTGCCGTCTTTGCATCCCCAGGAGGCAGTCTAGGGACTAGCTTATGGTGGGTCCCAGTAAAGATTATATTGAATTAAAGTGAAAGGAGCAAGATAATTGGCAGGCTGACTGGCTGGCTGAATAGATGAACATAGGGGGCAAGACCCAGAATCTAGCAAGAATCCAGAATTGCCTCCTTTCCTTCCTGACTCCCTCTCTCCCTCCCTTTCTTCCTTCCTCCTTCCGTCTATCCACTCATCTTATTATCCATCCATTTGTCACTTATTTGTGGAGCTTTTGTTCTGGCCCTGGCCCATTCCAGGCTTTAGGTCCCTGTGTATCCACAATTGACCCTACCAGCAGTGGGTGGAGGCAAACATACTCGCTGACAATGACTTTCCACAAAGCAGTTCTTGAAAATGTTCTGTATGCTGAAAACCCCAAGTAAATGATGAGAATTTCCCCTCTTGCTGCCTCAGTTGCTGTCCCTGGCAGAGAGCCCACTGCTGATGAAAAGCCTTCAAAGACACTGCATTGAGTTGGACCGAGCACTTAGGAGCTTGAAAGAACAAGTGATATGACATTCTGGCTTAGGTGAAGACAGATAATACAAAATACAAACGTTGGCAAATTCCCAAACCTGGGGTAGGCATGAGTGTGTTTCTCTTGCAGGGGCTTTTGGTCATTTCAGACCTCAATTTGAGTCCTGACCTCGCTGCTTTCTAACTGTGTGACCTGGGCAAGTTACATCAACCCTCTGAACTACCGTTCCTCATTTGCAAAATAGGGATCGCGATAGTGCATTTCCTGAAGTTTGTGTCGGGATCAGATGAGATCTAAACCTGGAAAGCAGTAGCCCAGTGCCTGGCACATAGTAAGTGCTCAGTAAAGGCAACCAACTCAGCAGTGCCATTCAAGGGAAGGATTAAGGGGGAGAGACAGAACAGGGTCTCTAACCTGACCCTGCTTCTCACCAGCTGTGTGGTTTTAGGCAAGGCAAGTCAGCTCCCTGAACACCTCTCCCATCAGGTGCTGACCCTGGAGAGGGATGAGGGATGCATTAAATAAAAAGAAGAATGCAGAGGCCTGGAGAGTTAGGGGCCGCCACTCAGTGAAGTGGTGAGAAGCTACAAAGAAGATAGCAGAGCTCCCTGCCTTTCCTCACGGGACTCACGTCTCGCGGGATTTTCCATCTCATGCGGACCATCCCCAGGCCTCTTCTCTTACCTCCAGGACCTGCCATGTATTTTATGACTCCCAGAGCCAGGTCTGAGGAAGTCACACCCCACAAATCTCCCCATCCCTCAGGGCACCTCTTTATTTTAAAAAAATCTTTAAAAATGTTTTTACTTATAGTTTACACGCAACAGTATTTGTATTAATTTCAGGTGCAGAGCATATTGGTCAGTCAACGACACAGCCCACAATGTGCCCCCACCCCCTGCGGCACCCACTGGGCATCGCGCGCAGTTGGTACAGCGGTGCTGGCTGCATTCCCTGTCCCACATTTACACCCCCTGTGACTCCTCTGTGACCACCAATCTCTACTACTCAATCCCTTCCCCTTTTTCACTCAGTCCCCCAACCTCTCTCCCCTCTGGCAACCGTGTGTCTGTTCTTTGTATCTATGGTCGGTTTTGTTTGTTCATTTGTATTGTTCTCTGGATTCCACGTATGAGCGACATCATATGGTATTTGTCTTTCTCTGACTGACTTATTTTGCTTAGCATAATGGCCTCTAGGTCTATCCATGCTGTCGCAAACAGTAAGATTTCCTTCTTTTTCTATGGCTGAGTAGTGTTCCACTGTGTAAATGTCCCGCAGCTTTTTTGTCCACTTATCTGTCGATGGGCATTTAGGTAGCTTCCATAGCTTAGCTATGGCAAATAACGCTGCAAGGAACACAGGGGTGCATCATGCTCTTTTGGATTAGTGTTTGGGGTTTCTTTGTGTATATACCCAGAAGTGGAATTGTTGGGTCATAAGGCAGTTCCATTTTCAATTTTTTGAGGAGCCTCCACAGAGTTTTCCACAGTGGCTGCACCAATCCTCCAGGGTCCCTCTTACACGAACCCCTCCTTGACTCACCAGTTAGTCCATCTCACTGTCTGCCTTGTGGTTTTAGAACAGGTCTCTTCCTTGCTCACAGACACACACACACACACACACACATGATTGTCAACTCTGGGAGGCCAAGCTCTACCTGGAACTTTTCTTGTTTTCCTCTGTGCCCAGCACAGATTGAGCTGAAATGTGTTTTTCAATTGCCTCTGTAGGGATTATTTGGGTTGCTTGTGATGGAAAATACAACCCAAACTGGCTGAAATGTGAAAGGGAGTCCTTGCTTCTTGTAATGTGAAGGCTCATGGGTTTCAGCTGTGGCTCAAAGGAAATCTTCAAGACTAAACTTCTTCCCATGACTCGGCTCTGCTTTCTATCTTGGTTTCTTTCCCAGACTGAACCTAAGCGGGCTGGCAGAGACAGGCCGCCACCAGCCGCTCCAGACCCACACTCTCTTGATAACCATAGCAGGAATTGATTACCTCTTTCCTCATATCTCTTCCAAAGTCCACAGCTGATCCCCTTGGCCTGGCTGGGGTTCCGTGCTGAGCTCTGAACTATCAGAGTGGCCATGGCAAAGGAATACAGTGAGTGACCAATACAAAAACACGATACCTGCAAAGAAGGCCCAGGTGCAATGGCCAGAGGAGCAGGAGGGACAGGCAGGGGTGCATGGCCAAGGGAAGAACTGGTTCCAAGGAAGGGGAAGTGGTGTCTGTGCCAAGGCCAAGCAACATGAGGCTGACAAGGGTCCACTCGTTTCCTGCGCATGGAAGTCACTGAGGACCTGGTGAGGGCTGAGTTGTGGGGTCACAACTGGAAACCAGATGGGTGGAGGGCTGGATGTGTCCAGAACAAGCATGCTGCTCAAAGCTACAGGCATGATATCCCATGATCAGCAGCATCAGCCTCTGCAGGAAGCTGGTTGGAAATGCAGAATCTCAGGCCCCAGCCCATACCAATTTTCCCAGAACCTTCATTTTAATAAGAGTTCCAGGTGGTTCTTGTGCATGTTCAAGGCTGGGAGGCACAGCTCCAGGGAACATGGCCATGAAGAGGGAGAAAGAGGGAACAAGGGAGCTAGGGGGAGTGCAGCATCAAGGGAGGGACCTTGATTCTTCCTAAGGAAGGAGAGATTGGAGCCTGTTGTGCATTTTTTTATATCTTTTTAAAAATTATATTTTATTGATTATGCTAGTATGGTTGTCCCATTTTTTTCTCCTCTTTATCCCCCTCTGCCCTTACTCCCCTCCCACCATCATTCCCCCACTTTAGTTCACATCCATGGGTCATACATATAAGTTCTTTGGCTTCTCCATTTCCTATACTATTCTTAACCTCCCCTTGTCTATTTTGTACCTACCATTTATGCTTCTTATTCTCTGTACCTTTTCCCCACTCTCCCCACCCACTCCCCTGCTAATAACCCTCCATGTGATCTCCATTTCTGTGATTCTGTTCCTATTCTAGTTGTTTGCTTAGTTTGTTTTTTGTTTTTGTTGTTGTTTTTTAGGTTCAGTTGTTGATAATTGTGAGTTTGTTGTCATTTACTGTTCATATTTTTTATCATCTTCTTTATCTTAGATAATTCCCTTTCATGTTTCATATAATAATAGCTTGGTGATGATGAACTCCTTTAACTTGACCTTATCTAGGAAGCACTTTATCTGCCCTTCCATTCTAAATGATAGCTTTGCTGGATAGAGTAATCTTGGATGTAGGTCCTTGCCTTTTGTGACTTTGAATACTTCTTTCCAGCCCCTTCTTGCCTGCAAGATTCCTTTTGTGAAATCAGCTGACAGTCTTATGGGAATTCCTTTATAGGTAACTCTCTGCTTTTCTCTTGTTGCTTTTAAGATTCTCTCCTTATCTTTAATCTTGGCTAATGTAATTATGATGGGTCTTGGTGTGTTCACCTTGGGTCCAGTTTCTCTGGGACTCTGAGCTTCCTGGACTTCCTGGAAGTCTATTTCCTTTGTCAGATTGGGGAAGTTCTCCTTCATTATTTGTTCAAATTAGTTTTCAATTTCTTGGTCTTCCTCTTCTTCTGGCACCCCTATGATTTGGATGTTGGAACATTTAAAGATGTCCTGGAGGTTCCTAAGCCTCTCCTCATTTTTTTGAATTCTTGTTTCTTCATTCTGTTCTGATTGAATGTTTATTTTTTCCTTCTGTTCCAAATCATTGATTTGAGTCCCAGTTTTCTTCCCTTTACTGTTGGTTTCCTGTATATTTTCCTTTATTTCACTTTGTATAGCCTTCACTTCTTCCTCTATTTTATGTCCGTACTCAATAATTTCTGTGAGCATCCTGATTACCAGTGTTTTGAACTCTGCATCTGGTAGGTTGGCTACCTCTTCATTGTGTAGTTCTTTTTCTGGAGTTTTGATCTGTTCTTTCATTTGGGCCATATTTCTTTGTCTCGGCGCACCTGTTATGTTGTAAGGGGAGGACTCTTGGGTATTCACCAAGGCAGGGCAACTCATGTGACTGCCTTGCAGCTCTGTATGTGGGGGAGGGGTCATAGAAGGAACAATACTGCTTGCTCAGCATTTTGTAAGATTTCAGTTACCTCCCACAATACCCACAAGCAAATTGCGCCCTTCTGATGCTGATTCCTGGGTGGATGGACTTGTGTGCATTCTACAACCCTATGGGTCTCTCCAACAAACTCTCCTGTGAGGCTGGGAGTTTCTCCCACCACTACAACCTCCACAGGATTTTACAGCCAGAGGTTCTGAGGCTTTATTTACCTGGCGCTGGAACCCTGGATTCTGTGGTCTATCTCGCTTCTCAGTTGTTCCTCCTGGTTTTTATCCACATGTGAATGTGGGACCACCTGGTCCACCAGCTGCCCCCTTGCTGCATGTCCTCTCTGCCCATCTCTACCCCTCCTACCAGTCTGGATGAATATTTCTTCTTTAACTCCTTGGTTGTCAGACTTTCATACGGTTCAATTCTCTGGCAGTTCTTGTTGTTTTTTGTTTTTAAATTTGTTGTTGTCCTTCTTTTGGTTGTGTGAGGAAGCAAAGCATACATACCTACACCTCCATCTTGGCCAGAAGTCCCCCTGTTGTGCATTCTTAACAATGAAAAAATTCACTTTCTGCTTACAGTGTGAAACTTCATTAATCTTTTGCAGGACACTTTCAGATTTGCATAAACCAGATTCACATCAAATGTAACCTGAATGTATTTGTTGCCTGAAGGAATAAACTTTGTGGTGGAAATGTTTCCTGGGCACCTCCCCCTGTGGACCCTGTGGTAGCTAGAGGCACCCCCAGGATCATGTTGCTGGACCAAGGACACCAGGTGCAGTGGGCCCCACAGAGACTTTGGGGAGAATACCAAGTTTGCTCCACTTCCCTCTTCTCTCCCTTCTTTGCCCCCCATCTGGCTCCACGTGACTCCCCTCCAGGCCCACAGAGACCCTCAGGTTTTTCACAAAGACGGTTCTGGCAAAAGGAGATTAAGAAAAGGAATGCTGTCATATGTGTCACTGGGCCACAGCAGTCCTGTGAGCCACCACTGTCAGTGTGTCCTCAGGACATGGGCCCACATAGCATGAGGGAGGTCTGGAGAGGCCTGAGCTCTGGGGTTGCTTTGTGCAGGGTGTAGGGAGATGCCATGGGCTTGGGGCCCTCCTCTCCCATCTGGTTCCCCATGCCCCAGCCTTGGCACCTCCAGGCTGGGGTCTGCTGTCTATCACATTGTGAGATTCCCCGCAAGGCAAGCTCATAGAACCAGAGGCTGGTGAAGGGGCCCAGCTTCAGGCATTTCACTTCCTTTTGGTACCAATGGGGAATTGAAGCTAGAGAGCACGGGCAACTCAGCAAGGAAAGGCCAGGGCAGTTGTAGGGGTCAGGACAAGAATCTAAGGCATCTCTCTCCCCTGAGGCCCCAGACACCACCCACCTCTTGCTCTCTGCCAGAAGACCTGGGTTTGAATTTCGCTCTGCCTCCTTCTAGCTGTGCAGAAATCAGTCATGCAGGTCACCTCTCTGAGCCCTAGTTTCCTCATCTGGAAAACAGGAATGATAACAGTTACCTCCTAGGGTGGGTATGAGGACCACATGAACTGATCCACGGAAGGGACACAGCCCAGGCCTGGACAGAGAATTAAAACAAATAGCTAAAGTCTATGAACTATCACAATGTTAATGCTAGTCCTATTTTGCACATGGGGAGACTGAGGCACAGAGAGGTTAAGTATCTTCGTGGGCTGAAGAACTGGGATTTGAGCCCAAGAATTCTGACTCCCCAGCCACACACTTAGTCATATCCGTTCTCTGCATCTCAGTCTCCCCATGTTTAAAATGAAGCTAATGAAGGATGGCTTTAAAAATTAAATGAGATCATGAAAGCCACATGCCCAGCACAATGCCCCGCATAAAATGCTGCTTTACCCAAGTACCTTCCTATTGTGAGTCTAAGAAACACGGACTAGGAGGCTCAGGGCTTCACCTTGTGGTGGAATCTGGGAACTGTGCCTCCCATCAGTCAACCATGGCATTCTTGTCACTGCTGGTGGGGGTGGGGCAGGGGGATAGTGAGAAGCAGCTGAAGCTCAGGGTTTCCAGGCCCTAATATGTGGGGACTCATCTGTGGGGAGCAGGGGTGTAGTGGAGGGTCTGACTGTGGGTTTTCGTGGCCCTTTGAGGTGTCCTCTCCACATCTTTGCACAAGTTGTTCCCTTCACTTCGTTGTTTTAGACTGTTCACCAGTGAAGGCAGTAGCTGCTCTGTCCCAGGCTCAGTGTGTAGGCTGTCCTCATGAATTTTCCCAGGATTGCCCTATAACGTACATAGGTGCTATCTCACTTTCGTTTTGCAAAAGAGGAAACAGAGGTTCAGAGAGTCTGTGCAAGGGCAGGATTTGAACTTGGGCCTACCTGACTCCACAGCCTGTGCCCTTTGCTGACACACCAAAGACATGCACCAGGGGACCCACTCCCTGAAACACACAGCTGCATCAGGAGGCTTTCATGCAGAGAAACAGTTCCCCCAGTTGGAAAGGTCCTGGGGTTCCCAGGCCTCTGAGACCAGGATTCGGACCTTCTGTAATTCTACATGTATTATCTTATTCTTCAACGTCATCTTTGCCAGGCAGATCCTAAAGTGGACCTTACACACCAAAAAAAGTGGCTTTGAAGTAAATTTCTCACATGAAAGGAAACCAGAGTACAGAGAAGGGTGAATTGGGGGTGCAGGGTTAGAGGCAGCCTCTCTAGCAGCACCCATGGTCTCCGGGTCCTGAACAGCGTAGAGCCAGCCCTACAGCCCATTTTACGCATCTTACTGAAATGCCATCCCTCTGTTGGGTGGAACCAGCCCTCCGCTTCAATGGTCCTTGAGATCACTCAACTGCCAAGCTGTACATCAGAGCAACTGCCTGAAGGTGGAGGGATGGTCCCCGCCTGTCCTTCCCCCGTTAGAACGTCTTGCCTTTGATCCGGTTCTTAGAGGCTTTTGTGCCCCAATCAGCCCCATGCTGGCACACCTGCAGCATGCTCCTGGAAACCTGCTCCATCGTTCCAGTTTTGAGCCTATACAGACCCACGCTCTAATGAAGGGACTATTCTTGGTTTGGCTGTGGGAGATCTTGGAGAGTGAATGAAAGCGACAGCCCCTTGAGACGGGGTCATAAAGTTCTGCAGTGACTCTCCAGGGTTTAAACATCCTCACCGTAGCTCTGGCAGGGGTCCCATGCTGGTCCTACAGGTGGGAAGACCACCATGCCTCTGCAGCCGATAGCAAAGGAGACATTAGAAGATACCACTGTGAGAGAGACCTGTAGTGGCCATGATTGTCCCAGAAGCCCCTCTGGCCTCTGGTCTTGTACCCCTCCATTTCCCTAACACTCATCATTGAGGGAGAGGCCTTTAGAGACTGTGACATTTTACAGATGGAAAAAGAGAGGCCCAGGGAGGACAGGGCTGGTATAAGGTCACCCAGAAATTTGATAGCTGAACTGGGATTTGAACCGAGGTCTGAGGATGTCCAAGCCAGGGTTCTTCTTGGTCATCTTCTCTGCTTTTCACCAGAATCATGGAAAACTCCCAGGGAATCTGCGACAGAGTCATGGATGAGTCAGGCCATCCCTGGCTTCCCAGGGAGACTATAGGTGGCCCCTTCAGCTTGAGGTGGGAGGGGTGTCCCATCTCTTCTTATCCCTCCTCCTTGGGGCTCAGTCTTGGTGAGAAACCCAGAGAGAGGCAGTGGCCCAAGGCAGGCCAAGATGACAATCCAGGACAACTCTCTTTCTTTGCCATCACCCCCCGCCCCCCTGCGAACACCCCGCAGGGAGATAGGGGATTTGGGAAATGGAATGAGCACAGTGATTTTTAAACCATTTCTTTAGGACTCAGTAATCAGCGGGCTCTGGTAGAAAACTGCTCACAACAGAGCAGTGAACATCCCCACGATGCTCCTCACCCTAAAGTGGGCTTGCCTGGAGACCAAACTACACTATGAAGAGCAGCCTCGCTTTAACATCAAGAGAATGGGATTGCTCAAAAACCCAACGGTAATACCTTCACAATGGCATGAAATACTCTACAACTGGCCACAGCAGTGAAATATTTTAGGAACTCCATTATGGTAGTCTCCCCTGGGGGCAGGATATCCCAGGAATTCCACAACAGAGATTGTAATGGCGTAGGAAACTTCAGCAATTTCACTAAAAAAGTAATCATTATGGAGTAACCACAGACCCCTCATGACAAACTCTTCACCTTAACCCTGGTAACTGTGGAATAGGCTGTCCTGAGAACGCCACTCTAACTGACCACTATGGAGTGGGCCACTCCAGAAATCATTCTGTAACAAAAGCACTGTGAAATAGGGTAGCCTAGAATCCCACTGTAGCATCAGTGGTCTCCACAGAGTGGGCCATCTCAGGAACCTCACTGGGACTGACGCAGGGCCCCGTGGAGTTGGCTGTCCAGGATGGCAGCACTAGTGCTCAGGATTGGTCAAAGCAGGGATTCTGTGTCAGGTGGGCTCTCCGTGGCCTCAGGATTTTATACCTGCCTCCGGGACCCTTGAGAAAGGACTGCTTAACACTGAAGGGGGCAGAGTGGGATTGGAAGATCATGGGGGTGGGTATGATGAGAAGGGGGAAAAGAAAGTTACTTTTTCAGCCAATGAATGAAAGAGGCCAGGAAGTGTTTGTCCTGGAAAAACCCAGAAAGCCCACATTAACTGAGCACCTACTGTATGCCAGGATCCATGCCTCTCATTTAATCCACACTACAACCTTGTAATATAGGGATTATAGACAAGGAAAAGGAGACCTGCAGGCGTGAACAGCTTTGCTTGGGTCATAAAGTGAACTGGTGACAGAGCTGTTCCTAAAATCTAGACCGTGACTCTGACCCTGGACAGCCAAGTGCTGGCAGGCACAGGGAGCTGTTGAGCCCAAGGTCCCTGAAGGTCACTTTGTGGCACAAAGCACATTCCTCATAGTTCCAGACTTCCCAAGAGTCGGCAAGGGCGAGGGACGGGCGGCAAGTCATGCTAATGCTGAGAAGAAGCTCGGAGGGGAAGGGATGCAGATGAAGCCGCCCCGGGCCACCCCTTCAGCATTCTGGGACCCGCGTGTATTGTGATGCCAAGAAATTAACTTGATTGTTTGCTTGATTTAAAAGTCAAGGACAGGGGGACTTCCGGCCAAGATAAAGGCATAGGTAGACACACTGTGCCTCCTCACACAACCAAAAGAAGGACAACAACAAATTTTCAAACAAAAAACAACCAGAACTGACAGAAAATCGAACCGTATGGAAGTCCGACAACCAAGAAATTAAGAAACATATATCCAGACCTGTAGGAGGGGCAGAGAGGACTCTCGTGGCAAGGCGGTGGCTGAAAGGCATGGCTGGTGAGGAGAGGTAGTGGCTGCGTTTATTGTGAGGATAAACGGGGAGGAACAACTGGGGAATGAGACAGACCCCACAACCCAGAGTTCCAGCTCAGGGAAAAAAAGCCTCAAAGCCTCTGATTGGAAACTTCTGTGGGGGTTGAGGCAGAAGCAGTGGGAGAAACTCCCAGCCTTGCAGGAGAGCTCGTTGGAGAGACCCACAGGGTCCTAGAGCGTACATAAGCCCTCCCCCTGGGAATCAGCACCAGAACCAGCACCAGAAGGGCCCAATTTGACTGTGGGTAGTGCGGAAAGTGACTGAAAACCGGCAGAGAGCGGAGCAACCGCCATTGTTCCCTCTCGGTCCCCTCCCCCACAAACAGCATCACAACGCAGAGATGTGGCTGCCCTGCCCTGGTGAACACCTAAGGCTCCTCCCCTTACTATGTAACAGGTGCGCCAAGACAACAAAAATGGCCCAAATGAAAGAACAGATCAAAGCTCCAGAAAAAATACAACTAAGTGACCAAGAGATAGCCAACCTATCAGATGCACAGTTCAAAACACTGGTAATCAGGATGCTCACAGACTTGGTTGAATTTGATCACAAATTAGATGAACAAATGAAGGATACGATAAGGGAAATGAAGGAAAATGTACAGGGAACCAACAGTGATGGGAAGAAAAACGGTACTCAAATCAATGGTGTGGACCAGAAGAAAGAAGGAAACATTCAACCACAACACAATGAAGAAACAAGAATTCAAAAAAACAAGGAGAGGCTTAGGAACCTCCAGGATGTCTTGAAACATTCCAATGTCCGAATCATAGGGGTGCCAGAAGGAGAAGAGGAACAGAAAGGAATTGAAAACTTATTTGAACAAATAATGAAGGAGAACTTCCCTAATTTGGCCAAGGAAATAGATTTCCAGGGAGTCCAGGAAGCTCAGAGAGTCCCAAAGAAGTTGGATCCAAGGAGAAACACACCAAGGC
>VMDR010000669.1:0-89096 GCA_007922815.1 Macrotus californicus | reverse complement strand
ATTACATTAGCCAAGATGAAAGATAAAGAGAGAATCTTAAAAGCAGCAAGAGAAAAGGAGATTAACCTACAAAGGAGTGCCCATCAGACTGTCAGTTGATTTCTCAAAAGAAACCTTACAGGCAAGAAGTGACTGGCAAGAAGTATTCCAAGTCATGAAAGGCAAGGACCTACATCCAAAATTACTCTATCCAGCAAAGCTATCATTTAGAATGGAAGGGCAGATAAAGTGTTTCCCAGATAAGGTCAAGTTCAAGGAGTTCATCATCACCAAGCCCTTATTATATGAAATATTAAAGGGACTTACCTAAGAAAAAGAAGATCAAAAATAGGAACAGTAAAATGACAACAAACTCACAGCTATTAACAACTGAACCTAAAACAAAAACAAACTAAGCAAACAACTAGAACAGAAACAGAATCACAGAAATGGAGATCACATGGAGGGACATCATCAGGGGGGTGGGTGGGGAGAGAGGGGGAAAACATACTGAAAATAAGAAGCATAAATGGTAGGTAGGAGATAGACTGGGGGAGGTTAAGAATAGTATAGGAAATATAGAAGCCAAAGAACTCATATATATGACCCATGGACATGAACTAAAGAGGGGGAGTGTGGGGGGAAGGGGTGTGCAGGGCGGGGGAGGGGAGGAGATGGGACAACTGTAATAGCATAATCAATAAAATATATTTAAAAAAAAAATCAAGGACAAAGGGGAATAAACCACTAGTTTTTGAGTTTTCTCTCTGTGCTGAACAAATAACTAGCTCTCTTCTCAGCTAGTCATTATATCATATTTCATGCATGCCAAGATGCCATTAAGATGCCCATTATTAATGTGCCACTAAGAAATTTTTTAAATTGCCAATTAAACCATGGCATACCATTGAATATAAGGCACATGTGCACTTCAGAAATGTCACAATGTGGGGAAAACATATGTCCTGGAAGTGATGATCTAGAATAACTTTATATGAGTGTGATAATTATCCTCATCTGATACACAGGAAAACTGAGGCATGGAGATGTAAGGGGACTTGCCCAAAGCTGCATAGTCAAGGAGCAGCCGAGCCTGCCTGCCTTCAAAACCATGGCACTGTGCCCATCCCGATGGGACAGCGGTGGGCATGTTGCCTGGCCAAGAAGACGCCAGTGAGTGATGGGATGGAGCCACCACTGAGCTAGTCTCAGGTGTGAGGATAAGGCTAATCCTCAGGAGAGAACCAGCTGCTGGTACCTGAATGTTCAGGATGTGATAACGTCCTCAGAGGATGGGGGCAACAAGGTCTTGGCATATGATATTTTGTGCCATGTCAATAGGCCTTTGCAGCAGGTACAACCGTTAACTTCAGTTTCCAGATGAGAAGACTGAGACTCAGAGGGGAGACCTGAGGTCTCCCAGAGCTCAGATTCAAACGAAGGTTGTTCTGACTTCAGAGCACGTGCTTCTAACCTGAGCTACTGAGATTACGGCGTGACATTTAAACCCAGCCACACGTGGGGTCCTGCAGAGTGACCTGCAGAGGAGGTGCGGGGAGGCTGGAAATCAGCAGTCCATGTCACACCAGGGGGCTTCAAACTGAACCCACTTGTCAGGGAGGGCTTCTGGGAAGCTCACGAGAAAAGCAGCTGAGAGTGGAGCTGCCTGGGATGCAGAGGGTGGGGTTCAGGAGTCTTGTCCCTTTGGTCCCTCTCACTCTCAAGCTAGCCCCTAATTAATGAGGATAATAATGACAGCGATGGTGATAAGGCACTATTAAAGGACGACGTAAACTATTATCACACTAGAAGCCGAGATTCTCTGAGCACTTGCCACGTGCTGGGTGTCCTATGGCCAAGCCCCATGTCCTCTCACCCCAGGGCCTTTGCACATGCTGCCCCTTCTGCCTGGATGGCTCATGCCCCAGATATAATGATGGCTGCCTCTGTCACCCCTTGCAGTCTTTACTCTAAGTCACCTCAGTGAGGCCTTCTCTAACCTCTGTACCCCAATTCCTCTGACCCCAAATTCCTCCCCTTTCCCCTGAATCCTTCACTCTCCTGCCTTGCCTTTTTGCCCTTAGCACCAACCTTCTCTTCTTAGAAGGACACCAGTCATATTGGATTAGGGCAGATCCTCATAACCTCATTTTAACTCCTTTAAAAGCCTTATGTCCAAAAGAGTCACATTCTGAGGTGCTAGGTGTTAGGCCTTCGACACATCAGCATGGGGTGGGGAGTGGGGGGAGGTCACATTCAGCCCGTGGTACATGTCACTTTACAGATGCCTGCAGCTCCGTGCTTACAACATGTGCACTTTATGTACCTGTGTTCAACTTCGGTGAAGAAGATCTGAGAGGCACCTGATTTATAAAAATTCTACTACTCAGTGAAAACAAAAGGTTTGGGGGTCGCTCCAGCAGTGTTCTGACTGAAAGTCATCGTGTGTCTGCTAAGGCTGCAGGCAGATGCCCCACACAAATCCCTGATGCCTTGAACAGTTGGAGAAAGGGGGGAGCACGCCAGCTTCCGTGTCCAGAGTGTGGGGAAGAGCTGGCTGCGGGGGTGGCTGAGATCTGGGCAGGGACACAAGCTGGGAGACTTTCTGGTCCAGAAAACCAGGGAACGAGGTCCTGAGCCAGGACAATGACAACAAAACAGTGTGATTGGTCCCAGCGACTTGGAGCTGGGGGAGGGGGTCCATGGCAAGTCTGGAATGAGGGACAAGTGCAAGTAGAGGGAGTACAGGGAGAGACTGGGTGGAGGGATGGGGGATGCAGAATGCCCCAGGGGCAGATGAATACACAGGCCAGCAGATGACTCATCAGCATTCAGGTGGGGCGCAGTGGGAAGCAGGGCCTGGCAGGGTCAGCTCTGGGCTCAGAACAGCGGCTCCTGAGAGCTGGGCTCCCAGGCTCCCCTAGGGCAACCACTTGGCTTGTTTTCATCAAGCTGAGGCCGTGCCAGCTTCTTCATTTGCCCTTTTCAGAGTCACCTATTGCCTGGAAAGGGACTGGAGCTGGGAGTTGACGGCTGAGCCGACTCTCTGTTAGAATTGTCTTGTACCTCAATGGAGGGGAGAGGGACAGACTCCTGGGGTTTGGGGGAATCTCTTGAAACACCTTGTAAGTAAGTCAGGCCCAACCGAGTTCAGGGCTGAGCACCAAATACCTAGGTCTTCGTAACCCAACTCTGTCACCTACTCACTAGGTGCCGCTTGCTCTGTCCCAGCCTGTTTCTCTCAGTGCACAACGGGGAAGGTAGACTCAAGCAATGCTCCTCGGGCTTTCCCCCAATCCACCTGTGAAGCTGATTAAACCCAGGTTCCAGGTCCCCATCCTGAAGCTGTTGAGTCCGAAATGTTGAGGAGCAGGGGGCCTGGGCACCTGCATTTGACATGCTACCCTGGGGATTCTGTCTTCCCCAGGCAGGGTCTGAGGCCAGTGCGGAATTGGAAGGAGCTTCGATGTGACCTCAGAAGATTTGGTCCTGACCCTGCCATACTGTCCTGGTGTGTGGCCCTGGGGTAGTCCCTTTGCCTCCTTGGGCCTCAGTTTCCCCATCTCTAAAATAGAAAAGGCCCTTAACGATCTGCAAGAGGCTGGGAGGTTGTACCTGGAGCTTCTGCCAGGTGCCAGCACCCCACGCTGGAGGGCTTTTAGGGTGACTGTGTCTAGAAAGATGTTCCCAAAGAAAATACCTTAATTGTGTGAAAGGGACTTCGCCAGCTGCAGCGCTGAGCACCTCAGAAAAAAATTATCTTTTAAATATCCTCATACTCATCTTAGAGTGTAATAATAACAAATTATATTTATTATTTTACAACAAATTATATTAGCATTGTTATATTAATATAGTGTATTATATCATAATTTTTATTATCCATTTTAAAAATGGGAAATTGAAGTTCAGAGGGCTAAGGGCCTCGCCAAGTCAACCAAGTGACAGAGATGGAATTTGAGTCCCCTTCTCCTGACTCTAGAATTCCTACTCTTTGATGGCCTCCTGGTGCAAGAGTTGAGGGATGTCCAAAGCTGTCCTGCAGGCGGGGAATGCTGTCTGACTGTTTTTAATATGAGGGGATCGGCTGTTTCCCTCTCTGTCTGGCAGACGGGGTTGCCAGGTGCCTTGAGGTGAGGGTAGGGGAGCATGGCTCTGAGCATCCAATCCATGACCAGGGGCTAGGTTTCACTGAGTGTACAGGCACTGGGCTTTGTTTCTAGAAACTGAGGACATGCTCATAAAGAACTGCTTTGGGATCCTCCTTGTTCATTTTCTAAGCTGCTGCAGCATCTGGACTTCCCCAGCCTGGACCTGAAGGCTTGGGGCACCTTGTATTTCTGCAGAATCTCTGTGGCAACAGGAGCCTAGGTCTCCCTCAGCCACAAGTCCAGCCTCCACTTACCCAGGACACAGGAGAGGGTGGAAGATGTCACTTACACTCATCAGCATTCCTGATCTTCCTCCCCTTCCCAGGCATAAGAAAGGATTACACTTCCCCCTTGAGGTCAGGCAGGGTCATGTGATCCACTTTGGTCAATGAAATGTGAGTGGAAGTGCCCTACCTCTCTTCTAGTAGAAGCACTGATGTGCCTGTGTGTGACTCTTGATGCTTTCTTTGCTCTGGGGACTAAACCTCTTTGGGGCCAAATTCAGCCAAGGGCTCCCCCGTGAAACTTACCAACAGGACCAATGTAGCGGGTGGTTAGAGCGTGGGCCCTGGAGCTAAATCATCTGGTTCCAGCCCTAGCTCTGTCACTTTGCTGTGTGACCTTGGGCAAGTTGTGCATTTCTCAGTGCCTTGGTTTCCCACGCACAAAATAAGGACCATCCTGGTGCCTGCCTCATGATGCTCCCATGAGGTTAAATGAGATCAAGTCCAAAGCCTTGGTGTGGGGCTCAGTAGGCGGTGAGCGCCCAACAAACGTGAGCTCTCAGGAGGGTGGGGCTGACGGCCATCTGTTTTTACTCTCTTACCTCTGCCCCGGGACCTGGGAGCACATGCGGGGAGCACAGTAGAGAGAGGAAGGGGGAGAGGGCAACGGAAAGCTGAGAAAGGAGAGGGGACCCTTGTCATCTTGGCACACAGGAGTTAGGCTACGAGAAATCCCACTGGCTGTGTTGATGATTTTGAACTTGTAGCTTTGGACCTCTGGCCCTCCCCGTGTGTGAGGCATGGTGGGGGAAACCGAGGCAACAGGGATCCACCACACTGAGTGCTCAGCAAAGGCAGTGAGAACTGAACTGAAAGCCCCCTCCTGCCCCGCCGTTGCAGGGCCTCAGAGGGGTCTGGCGTTTTTCAGTGGTGAACCAAGCCCAACCTCTATCCAGTTGCAGCTGCAACTTGCCAGGTGCCCCCAGCGTAGCCGTGGGGGGAAACACCCGACCCTGAGAGAGGGTCCCTCATGGAGACATACCCCAACTGCAGGGAAAGTAGAGTCTTTTATTGGAAGCTTAAAGTACTCAGCGTGGAATCCAACATGGAGTTGAAAGGCCTTGGTCTTTGAGGTGAACTTCCTCCCCCTGGCAAGGGGGCTGAGTGGGGGGCTGACCGTGGATGGAATTGTTTGCCAATAGGGGCAAAGAATGGCTGGATCCTTTCTTGGAGTGGGGTCAGGTGGGTGGAGGGTGGGAGGGCTGGGGAGGATCCTGTTGTCGGGGCTGAAGGGACTTGGAGGGCCGGGAACTATGTCAGGTGAGCCTTTCCAGGGCTGGCTCTGCTTCCTTCGGTGTGGGGGTGGGGCCGGCAGCAGCGTCTCTCTCTCTCTCCTGACATTCAGGCACTCAGCACCAGAATGTCCTTGGAGGGCAGAACAGAGAACCCAGTTAGTGGGTGGAGTGGCTTCTGGATAGTCACCTGCTCTTGGATCAGACAAGTCACATTCTGGAAGGGAGTAACTCTGAACCACGGGGGCATTGGGGGCCAAGGGGCCTGAGGAGCACCCTGTCTAGGAAGGTAAACATGTGTTTGTTTAACGTTTTATGTCTTTTCCAAAGTTCAGATACTGAGCATGTGCGGTTTTTATGATGGAAACAAAGCCCCTACATTTGAATTTTAAAGCACCTGCCATGATTCTAATCAGCAATTCCCTCGGGAATATTTGTCCAAAGGCCCATCTCCCCACTGGCTGGCAGAGCTTTGTAAGGGCCAAATTATGCATATTTTGTTCACAGTTGTACTCCCAGCCCCTTGCATGTTGTCTGGCACACAGTAGGTGCTCATAAAAGTTGTTCCAATGAACAACATCACATGCCCACTTGGGGCAAACCCCTTGCTGTTCTGAGCCTCAGTATTGCCACCTGTAAGAAGGGGGCAACGGCATCTGCCGTGAGAACTAGATGAGACTGTGCACGTGAAAAGCTTCATTTGAGGCTTCTTAACTAAGCTTTGTTTCTGATTGCCTCAGCCCAGCCTGTGAAAAAAGAGGCCCCTGTTGCCCCACCCTCCCCTTAGTTTTATCTCCCCTTACCTCCAAGACATCGATGTCTGCATTGCTGAAATCGATGTTAAGGATTTTCGGGAGAGGGACACCGGAACCCAGCATGGCTGTGGGGGAGAAAAGTGGTTAGGAACAGTCGGCACAGCCAAGACATGTCAGCCTGTGGAGAGCCACCAGTATCTGCAAGAAGACTAGTTATTTCTTCTGTCTCTAGGCCTCCATCCTTGCAGTCCCTCCTGCCCAGAGCGCTCTCCCCACCCTTGCCCGCCTGCCGAGTTCGCAGCCTTCCTGAGACACTGTTTGTTTGGATGCGTCCTCGCCCCAGGCCAAGCAACTCCATCACAGAAACCACACAATACTAATTCTCTGGTTCCACATCGGCCACCTCGTCTAGACCAGGCTGTGGGTCTCTGGCAGGCAAGGACAGCGTCCCCAGCATCACCCAGCCCGGGGCCAGGTGCAGAGGGGAGAGCAGATGTTTGCTGAATGAAGGCCTGGAAGGAGGCATGTGAGGCCAACGAAGACCAGCATGGGATGTCCTGCTCGCCTTTAGATGGCCAGAGCCTCGGTGGGCCTGCCGATTAGTGTTCTAGAAAAAAAAGAAAGTGAGACAGAAAGAAGAGAGGAAGGGAAGCAGAAATGGCTAGGTGGGCGAAGCCGGACTGTCTGAAGTCAAACAGACGTTCTGACTCCAGCAGGGCTTTGCAGAGAGCGGAGGACATTGTGAATGCACCCCAGAGAAGTACAGTCAGTATTTTCCAGACTTACTTGTCCATGGAACCCTTTTCTCAGAGTATCTTTGGGACTAATTCTCCACGGAACCTACTCGGGGGATCATGGATCTAATCCAATCTCTCACTTTTGAAAACGGTGAGTTGCGTTGCAGCGAGATCGAGGGGCTGGCTGCCTAGGTCACACCGCCTCCTGGGACCCAGCCCGATAAGTGTCCATCTCTTTCCTCCCAGCCCAGCCCAGCCCAGCCCAGCTCCTGACGTCATCCTCTCCTGCTGGGGGTGTGAGTGGGCTTTGTGACCAGCACTTTCCTGTAACTGAGATTCAGCCTCCTCTTGTGACAGTTCCCAGAATAAGGGTCTGTTTGACAAGAGGTCCCCAATGGACCCCGGCTGGTACAGCAGCAGCGGGAGAGGGAAGTCGGAGCTGAGTAGCAGGATGGCTTGAAGGCTGACACTTCCAATCCTAACGGGGTTACGCAGTTGTGGAGCATCTGTCCCAGCCTCCAGACGGCCCCACAGCTCAACAAGTAGCCGCAGAGAGGCAGAACCATGGGCTGTCTCTTCTATTCAGGAAGCTGGGCAGGAAAACCCTCTCACTGACAACGTGGCTGCCTAGGAGGCAGGCCTTGGGTTAGAAGGCTGGGCATTTCGGTAGGAGCAACTTCAGCTTTCTCTGTAATAACTGAACTTTTTACAATAATAATAATGTATGTATGTAGTCCATGTATAAGTAGAAATAAATACATGATTAAAAACAAGTCAGGAACATAACAATGTGGATATACTTAACGATACTGAACCATACACCTCAAAATGGTTAAGGAGGTAAACTTTATGTTGTACATATTTTACCACGATTAAAAGTAAATGTACAAAAACAAATCAGAAACGAACTTGGACTGTATTAGGGAAAATGAAGAGAGAAGGGTTTAGGATGAAATATACCCAGATGTTGAGGTTAATTGCCGCTGGAGGTGAGATTTTCTTTTTTAAACTGCTCTGGACTTTTTAAAATTTACACACATACATGTTTTAAATAAAGCAGAAGCAGCAAATAAGGAAGTTGTTGGACCCTTGGGGCGGCGTTTGTGTGCAGAGGCCCACATAGATAAGCTCAGAATGAAGTTCTCAGAAATGCTATCAGGGTGGAATGGCTGTGCATGTCACACATTCCCAGCAAGCCAGCAGCCACCGGGTGCCCAGACCACGTGTCCCAGGAGGCACAGGCACCCGCTCTCACCGTTCATCGCGGGCATGAACGCCAGGTCGAAGATCTTCCCTACCAGCATCTCCATGAGGCCAACCTGCAGGGAAGGAATGAGAACTCAACCCCGGCAACGGGTCACTGGGATCCCAAGGACTCCCTTGGGCCCTGCTCTGTGACCCAAAAGGAAGGTGCAGAGCTGCTCTGGGACAGTCTGGGAGCTGGCAGTCAGAGCTCCGTGACTCTAGACCCACTGAGCTGGACAGCTCGCTGTCTGCACAGATGGGGAGGCTGAGGCCTCAGGCAGCGTGACCACAGGTCCAAGGTTCATGGGGTGGCAGGGACTGGAGGAAGGCCAGCTCCACACCCCACCCCCCCACCCCCGCAGGGTGCACAGAGCACGGGGTCTATGGAGGATTGTTCAGAAACCACAGTGACGTCACTGAAGGCCCTTGGACCCTGCAGCTAGTACTCCAGGTTCCCGACCCAGGTCAGCCTCCATGGGCCTCTGAGAAGGTTCCCTCACCTCTCTGACCCTCAATCTCCTCCTCTGAAAAGTAGACCTGCGAAATTCAGTTTGTAAGGATGCTGTGAAGACTGTGGGCCGATCATGTAAAATGCCTGGTCTTGAGCCTCTTCCTACACGATCTCTCTGAGCTTCTCTAAGCCTTGGTTCCCACATCTGAAAATAGGAGTGTATAATCCTTCCTTCACAGGGTGATGCCGGGACCAAACTCAGTTCCTACGTGTAGAACGCTTGCCGTGGAGTAGTCCCATGTGGTACCGCAGGGACAAGAACAAGGGACTTACATCACGGCGCTGCCTCTTACTAGCCCAGTGATCTCGGGCCAGTCACTTCACTTCTCTGTGCTGGGCTCCCTTATTTGGAAAATGGGCTAATAACTGTACTCAAATCATCAGTTTTTTTGTGAGGATGAAATGAGAATAGCTTGTTGTTTGTTTTTTTAAGTGTAATTTTTCCTGCTGCCAGTCACAGTTACTCCGTAAATAGTCACTGACGTCACACTGCTAGCTTCTTTTCCCACTTGGAGGCCAGAGACCCCAGTTCTAGCCCCAGCTCTTCCAGAAACCAGTGGTGAAGCACATCACTGCCCTTCTCTGGGCACTGGTCTCTCCATCTGTAAGATGAAGCTGGCGACCCTAACCCTGTGGGTTATAGTTGTTTGGGTTCAAAAAGCTCAAAAAAGGGGCAACACAATGAGTATTTTACTTTCTCTGCACATGCGGAAATCACCCAAGCTTGTCCTAAGAAGCAAGCGTCTGTTTCATTGGCAATTTATTTCTTTTAAAAAGAGGGGCGTGTCTGAGGCCTTAATTAGGGCGGGGACCCAAGAATGAAAGAGCTGAAACAGGACCAAACCCTAGAATACGAGTGTCTCAGATCAGAAAAGCAGAATTCCAGAAAGTGGGGTAGAAGGGAGGTTAGAAAAGAACCCAAACTTGCTTGTTTCACAGATGAGGGAAGTGAGGCGCAGGGTGGGTTGGCATTGTCACGGTCATGAGGGAGTCAGTGGCAAAGCAGAGCCTCCGAGTCCAGGGAGAAAGGGGCCCCATGGGACGTGGCTGCCCCCACCCTGGGCTCGCCAGGCTGGAGTGAAGAGATTTGGGCCAGGTGGCCTCCCTGGGGCCGACAGTTACCGTGGGGCAGCATCACAGGCCCACTGGCAGCTGTGAGCCTGTGCTCTGCCCCTCCCAGGCTTGTGGGCCTCAGTTTCCCCACCTGTGAAAGGAGGCCTGACAGAGCTGATGCCAGTGCTTTGGAATTCGTGACCTCCACCCCAGGCCCCAGCCGCTCTCACGGGAACGCTGTTCCCAGAAGATCTTGCTCTGGGGCCTGAGCTTGGTACTTACATCAAAGTTGCCCACATTTGAGGTTTTGAGGTGGAGGCTGGTCCTGCAGACAAAGCAGACAGCCCATCAGAAGTAGTGGTTGCCTGAGAATCACAGGGGGCTGGCATGTCACTAAGCTATCAGGAGCCCCTCCACCACCATCCACCTGAGGATCTTTCTTGATCTAGGGGGAGTTAAGAACAATGGTGGACTTCAAGAACTGAGCGCCAGCCATGTCCCAGACATGATGCCAGGGCTTTACATACCACATTCACAGGGTTCCGAGTGTAGCTACACCACCTGCTAGCTGTGTGTCTTTAGCCAAAATACTTAACCTCTCTGTGCCTCAGTTTCCTCCTCTGCAGTGTGTGGGTGGATGCAAGGCCTGAATGAGGTAATTCAAGTAAAGCCCTTAGAACTGTGCCTGGCACAAGGGCCGCGTACGCATGCACAGTCCTCGCTGTCCTGTTTAATCGCTGTTCCAACGCAGCGGGGAGGAGACTGAGGCTCCAGGCTAACGAGCAATGGCTTCAGAGCTCAGGAGGGAGAGCCCGGGACTCGCACCCTGAGCCTGTGCTCTTGGCTGCTGTGCTATTCTGAGCAGGGAGGCCCGAGGCCTGGGTTCAAGGTTTCTCTCTGCACTATGAGGACCTCAGTCTCTCTGCGCCCAAATCTCACCTGCAAACTGACAGTCCTACCAAAGAGAGGCCAAGCCAGACTCGCCCACGGGGCACAGTCATTGGAGAGTCCAGCAGGAGAGGGACAGATGTTTTATTCCTTCCCAACTTCCCCTTCCCCCTCGGCCACTCCATCCACAACTCCCAAGCTCTTTCCTGCCCCTCCAAGGTTGCCTGTGCTGCTTGCACCACCGGAAACCCCCAGCTCTTCATGTGGCCCTTTATAGCTGGGCCTCAGGTCCAACGTCACCTCCTTACATGCTCCTGTGTGGCTCCAATTATTAACATATTATAACTCCCATTGTTGTCTTGGTAAATATTTGTTATAAGAAGAAAAACTTATGAACTAGGCACGAGCTGAAATTTTTACATCCAATCTCATTTATCTTGAAATGGGAATAATCATAATACTTACATAGGCTGATGTCAAAAATTAAATGAATGAAGATATATTTAGGGCTTAGCTCAATGCTTGGTGAATAGAAAGTATCCAGTGAATAACAGTTATTATTATTATTATGAGTCCTGTGAGGGAGGGACAATTATCCCCATTTTCAGATGAGAAAATTGAGATTCAGAGAGGCAAGGTCACTTGGCGTGTGTCACACAGCCAGGCAGTGGTCACATGCGGATTTGAACCGGTGCTGCTTGGCTCCAAAGCCAATGCTTATAACCATTCAACACAGCTCTAGGTCGGATAGACCTGGGCTGGCTCACAGCCCTTGTCTGTACTCACTGTGTGGCCCTAAGTAAGTAAATCCACCTCTCTGAGCCCTAGTTTTCTCCTCTTTTAAAATGGGAGAATAACACCCCTGACTCTGCAGGACCACTGGGAACCTAAACAAGATAATGCAGATGAGTACCTAGTGCGGAGCCTACACAGCATCATCACTGGCTCATTGTTATTATTGATGTTGTTATTATCGGCAATAGGTTCCTTCTGTAAACTCACAGCTTCACCTCCCTGCCAGGCTCACGCCAGGGGTCTTGCAAGATGAACAGCCCATGTTCACCTTGGCAGCATCCTGGGTTTACCCAGTGCCGAAGCCATACCAGGAGACTGCTTGCTAAGCCCTCCCTGGAGTCCTTCTGTGGGTTGGCACCAGACACGGAGCACCTAAGTGGCCTTCCTGAGGGGCAGGAGCCTGAGGTCACAAACCCCCTTACTTGTCCAGCTTGGCGTCGATCATGAGCTTATCATTCTCCACGGAAAACGTGGCCAGCAGCTCTGTGTCCTGGAGGCAAGGGACGGAGAATGAAACGTCAGGACCATCATATACCTGCCATTGCCTGCTGAGGGCTTGCTGTGTGCCAGGCACGGCTAGGAACTCCACTAACACTGAGCATAAGAGCAGGCTCTTCCCTGAGGTTTTGGTCAAACCTCCCTTTTTAAGCCAAGTCACCATGTAATGGATTTCCCCCCTCTGGAAGGGAGGGGGTTAGGAATAATGAATTGCCCTCAATTGTTGTTCACCAGTAAATCACAGCGAGGGAGAGTGAACACTTCTCAGAAAGACAACTGTCACAGGAAGACAAATTGAAGATTGACAGGGATGTTTACAAGCTTCTCAGAGCTGTCTCTAAAGGGGTGGGGTGATCTGTAGCCTAGGAAACCTGCTTTAGATGAGCTATTGGATGGGATTGGGCATCATCACTGTCAATCATATTGCCTTCCCCCCAGGATAGGGAGAAAATGTTCAGACTCATCCCCTTCTCCCAGCAGAAGCCTTGTGGTAGGAAAATCTCTCTGCTTCCCTGTCTCTCTCCCCACCACACAAATAAAATAAAATAAGTTGGTCTTATGAAAAAAATGAAGCTTCTAACAAATCCAGGTGACATTATTAGTAATAACAATAATGATCATGGGGTTGCCTGGATGTATATGACAGAGACCTACTGGGCATGGAAATTATTCCACCCACGCATGAGGAAATGGCTTTTGAACAGAGTCTGGAGGATAGGCAGGATTTGGCCAGATGAAGGAGAGGGGATGAGAGTGGTCCAGGCAATGGAAGGGTATGCGCAAACCCTGGGGCGGGAAAGAGGCTGGACAGAGAAGAGGCCAGAGATCGAGGAGGTGGCAGGACCCCAGGAGGCTGGAGTGGGATGGAGCCAGGCCAGGCAGGGGTAGCGGGCTGGAGAGGACTGGGGCTGCATCCAGGGGCACTGGGGAGCTACGGCAGAGGCCTGAGCTGGATCAACAAACATTGGGGCTGTTGATGGAGAAAGCTCCACCCACTGGGGACAAGTCACGTGGGACTCAGTCAGGGCATCCATCTCCACTCCTGGGTGAGAATCAGCCCTTTGAACCTCTCGTCTGATGATGAGGGTCCCCTCCCCCACACTGGGACTCAGCATGCTCCCCTTTCCCAGACTAGAAGGGGCTCATTTGGTCTTGAGTCCTGGGTGGAAAGAGCGGGAAGGCATAGCCCATGGGGCAGAACCCAAATGTCTGAGTCTAAAGCTTTGGCCATGGAGGGCGAAGAGGCACTTTATGCAGCACATCCCTTTGACAACATTTACTGAGCCCCTCTTACGTGCTGGACCCTATGCCAGGCTCTGGGGATCCAGACAATTCACATCCTGCCCAGCAATAAACTAACAAACGAGTACACTTCATAATGTCGGTTAAGAGTACAGACAAAGTAAAGCAAGGAAAGCAGAGAGAGAGAGAGAGAGAGAGAGAGAGAGAGAGAGAGGTGGGAAAGGTGGAGATGTTTTAGACAGATGATCAGGAGGTGAGATTTGAGCAGAGACCTAAAGAAAACGAGGATATGAGCCACGCAGATATCCAGAGGAAGAGCATTCCAGGCAGAGAGAACAGCATGTGCAAAGGCCCTGGGGTGGCACTGTGACTGGCATTTTAGAAGAAAGATTGAGGAGCTGAAAGGTGACCAGGGGGTGGTCTGTGGGCCATGGTGAGGTGATTGGCTTATAGTTCAGGACTGACAGAGCCTTTTAAGAAAGGGAGCAACATGATTTTAAGGGGATTCCTCTCTATGAAATAGTTGTGGAAATTATATTTGTATCTATCACCTGCTAGGTACCAGGGTCAAGCGAGCCAGTACCATCTGCTTAGTTTCCCCTTCTTCCAGTATCCAGGAGAGAGCATAACACATAGTAGGTACACACTAAATATTGCTGAATGCATAACCAAAGCCTACTTCACCACACACTGTGGTATACAGCCTATGAAAATAATAACTAACACTTTTGGAGCCCTTAAGAAATGTTAGGTACTGCTCCGAGCATCTTACTAATGCCCTGCTGCCAGACCCACGTGGTAAAGGAGAAAATCAAGCCCAGAGACAGGGAGTGACTTGCCCAAGGTCACACAGCTTGAAGTGATAAAGACTGGATTTGAACCAGACCATCTGGTCCCATAGCCGAGCTAGTAGTCACTGTGGCGGGGACTGCAGGGGTCTGAAGGAGTCTGTGGACTCCCACAGACCACGTACGTGGTCAGACACACTCCCAGACACTCACCACATCGATGAGGCAGATCGTGGTCTCGACGTCATTGGGTTGGGACACCATGACCTCAGAGGTGGCAAACACCTTCACCAGCGCTTTGTCCTTCTGCAGTGTCACTGAAGGTGGGTTCGGCACCTGGATCCTAATGGTGAGTGGGAAGGACTCTGGGTACTGCTGGAACACCTGTGGGTAGACACCAAGCCAGACTGAGCAGGGCCCAGGGTAGTGGGGGTCTCACACTGGCTACTGCAGGTCCAAGAGCATCACTTGACTCTTACAAACCACTTGTAAAGGCTCCAGCCTGCTGCCGGATTTGAGCAAAGAGCTGCCTTCTCTGAGCCTCTTACACAGTGTTACCATGAGAATGAAGCGTGATGACGCATACAGCAAAGCTTCAAGCTCAATCGATGCCAGATGCATGAACGTGCTCAAAACCTGGTACTGAGTGAGATGGAGTCACCCGGACATCCACGGTGTCACTAAATTACACAACTCCATAGGGGATTTTTCACTGTGTTATAGATTAGAAAACTGAGGCTCAGGGGGGAACACCAAGCACATTGTCCGAGGCCACCAGGAGAGCTGGGTCCATCCCAGGTCTGTGTCACTCAGAAGTCCAGGCCCCGTCCCCCTTCAGATGCTGTGGCTGGAATGAGAAAGCCCACGTTTTGGGGCGTCTCACACTGAAGTCCTGGGGTGAGGCCCAGCCTGCCCGGGACTTGCTGGGGTCTCCGGAGACCCACAGTGGGAGGGGTCAGTTTGCTACAAAATCCAATTTGCTAAAGGAACAACTCATCAAATGACCAGTTTTCCATAATTGCTAGATAACTGATTTACCAAAACCTTTTTTTAAAAGCACACTTTTCTTAAATATATTAAATGTACATAAATATATGAGAAAAACCATAGAATTACTTTTTAAAAAAATATCCATTAAACTGAAAACTTTTCCATATATAATGCAGTAGTGTGGGTCCCGGCCCTAGGAAGACTTCACTCGTTCCCTTGAACACGTTCAAGGTGAAAGTCTTCTGGACAACCTCCCGGTGTCTTGGCAAATCTAGTAAATTCAGCCAATTTACCACTCAGCGAATTCACCCTTTGGCAAACTGACTCTCAACAAATCAGCAATTTGGTGACTTGGCTTTTCACAAAGGGATTTTCAAGATACTTCCCTGAGGGGCCTTGTGTCCCAACCGCCCCCAACCCAACAAACAGAGCTTTCGAGGATTAGCAGTACCCGTCCCCCCAGGAACACTGAAGTTACCTCCACCTCTCCCCCACAGCGGGAGGAGGCTCCGGATGCCCATCAGCTCTAGTCAAGGCTCTGCTGGTGACTTGCCCTAGCCTGGGTCTCCAGGAGACATTCCTCAGTGTCTAGCCTGAGTTCCCCTGCTGCAGGCACAGCCCCGTTTCAAGGCCTGCACCCCTGAGTCCCTATCCCAGCTCTGCTGCTGTTACATTGTGTGACTTCTCTGAGCCTCTGTTTCCCCATCTGTAAAACGGGTTATCTATCCCCTTCTGGCCCTGTGGATGGGGGCATGCTTAGAACCAAACGAGAGAGCAAATTCTTTTAAAAATCACAAACTGTGAAGTGCAGGGCTCATAAGAAGTGGCTCAATAAATAAAAGTCCGGTTGGAGGGGTCCACCTGCCTCCTGGGAGAGGCCACTCATTTGGACATTAGATCCTGGTGCTCTGCCACTCAGCTTTTGACCACATGAGGGCGATAGTGACTATTTGTTGAGTTTGGCCTCCTTCCTGACTGCTTTGAATTCCACCCAGTACTAGACAAAACCAGTAAAAACAGGGATGAAAAATGTCTAAAATGGCTGTAGACTACAGCAACCCTTCACACCTCTATAACTCTTAGTATATTATTTGCTTCCAGGTCCAGGGCAACAGGCCTGGGACCAGAGTTGGGATGAGGGCTAGGATAAGGAGACCTTTGTTCCAACTATGTATGGCCGCCAATCTAACAAGAGTGTGTTTGCTTTTTTAAAATGAATTTGTTATTGTTAACAAGGAGAAGAATAATGAACATTTACCAGATAGCTCCTCTGTGTCTAGATTCAAACCCCAGGTCCACAGCCACCCTATGAGGTGAGCATTGTTGCCCCGTTTTCCAGATGAGAAAACTGAGGCTCAGAGAGAAGTCATTTGCCTAAGGCATGACAGTTGGGATGTGCTGAGCTGAAATTCAGATTCACGTCCATCTGCTCTGAAGGTATGGTTGTTTTTCCTTTGATAAAAGTCATCATGCTCCTGCATGTGCTGTGTTGGCATCTTTGCATCTCCTTCATTTCCTTCACCCTCCTAGACTAACTCGTAGAACAGGAGTTAGCATCCCTTTTTGACAGAGGAAGCTAAGGCTCAGAGATGCTAAGATGCTTGCCTGAAGACACACAGCAAGGCAGTGAGGGAGTAACCAAGTCAGGATTAGACTCGTGTGGGCCCGTCCATAGCTAGAGCTTAGAGTCTTTCCATCTCAACCCTCCAGGCCCCTCTCTCATAAGGGTCTGGCCTTCAAACCGTTTTTATGGCACTCCTAAGGTAGGAGGTGGGGGTGGTCAGAGCACCTCACCCAAGTGCTGGGTGTCAGCTCCTGGGAGGGGGTGAGGCTGAAGACGGGGCGACGCACCGCCTTGCATACCTTGGGAATCAAGGCTCCCAGCGTGGATGTGGTGAGTGGAGGAAGCTCATCAAACTGCAGGACAAGAAGAAGAGTTACGTGAGTCCCTGAGGCTATGGGGACAGACAGGAGTTGCTGACACAGTGATTAACTTCTGCACGCTCTCAGACAACCAGTGGGGGCCTCTTCTCCCCCTTACAGACTCCTTGGGAGGCCCCACCTGCCTAATGGCAGCCACCACATAGACCACGGCAGCTGTTCTGTGGTTAAGTGACAAGGACGGCCACTTAAGCTTACCACAGGCATGACTGACAGGGCAGGAGGCAAGACTTAACTCTGTCCTCGAAAAGTGTAATTCTTCATTAAAACAAGGTGGGCATCAGTGAGTCCACGTGAAAGAATTCTAAACATTTATATGGAGATACATATAAATAAATATATATTGTGCTTTTTAAAAAGGATTGGAATAAACTGAAATAAAATTGAATAGTGAGAAACTTTCTCACCATGTGACTTGATGTTGTTCAATGCCATGGCTGCAAATCACCCGAAATCTTCCTAGGCACCATGTTGGTAAGCATTTCCATATCCATGAACTGGAGGTGAGTCAAGGGGTGGGCTGTCCCTATTCTCGCTTTAAAGCACTTTCCCCGAGGTCACGCGTGGGACTACAGGATCAATTGGAAGCTATTTGCTGCCCAGCCTGCCCCACCCCCAGATGGGGCCAAGACTCACCATGCCATCGGTGATGTCTATATCCAGCGCCCCTTGCTTCTGCAGGAGAGCCAGCACTGAGCCCAGGAAGTTGGCGGAAATGGCCAGTTGGGAGTTGGTGTTGTCGTCCATGGGAGGCAACTCTGGCATCTTCTGCCTGGGAACCGTGGCTGGACGCCCCAGTGGATAGTCAATGAGCCCTCCTCCAGCCTCCCCAACCAGAGTCTGGGGGAGAAGAGAGGAAAGGGGTCACAGGGAGGGGCGCAGGCACAAGAGTTTAGAAAGGAGGCTGAAGGCTGGGTGAGGCCCTGAATCTGCCTCCAGGCAGCCTTCCTTGACTAAGCCCACTGGATCTGAGTGACTCATTTATGGCCCTGACATCTTCAACTTGTGATGGGATCTCTTGCAGTTCCCACTTTTGCACCATTTATAATTATAGCCATGGAACATCACCATATAGTTCAAATACACAGATGACATGGATCCTTCCCCCTTAGCCCTGCCGTAGTGCCTTAGCATGCTTACACACCTACACATGGATGAATCTACTCTCTAAAGACCAGACTCTTCTTCATGGCCTACAAGGCATCGAATGGTCTACCCCAGCGTCCTCTCCACCTCATCTTGACCCTCTCTGCCCCTCACCCCCCTCTACAGAGCCTTATCAAGGCCACCAGGGCTTTGTCAGTCCCTGCCACCACCTCAGGTGCCTCCCACGCACTGTTCCCTCCCCCACACTCTTCTCTTGTATGTCCCATTCAACTGGCAGGTCTCAGCTCAAGTGTTACCTCCTTCAGGAAGCCCTCTATGACTTCCTTGGACACATCATATTCCTGCTTTAGGCTCTGATAGCCTGGGACCTTCTCTCACAGTGCTCACAGTCTGTACTTGTACATTTATTTGCACGATTCTTGTACGGCCTGTGCCCTCCAATAGACCGCAGGCTCCATCAGGTCAGAAATCTTGCCCTGTGCTCCATGGCACCTGCAGGCCCAGCCTGAGCCTGGCACACAGTGTTTATGAATATACTAGCTGTGCATGTATATGTGTGCACAGGTGTGCTGTGTACATGAGAGCGTGGGTGTGCACCTGTGCTCGGTGTCCTGTGGACCAAGTGGGGAAGCACCCGTGTTTGTGCAGCCTGGGGGGAGTACAAAAGTCAGTGCCCTGTGCAGTTAGGGGCTGGGTTCAGCGGTGTGCTGGCGCCACCTCACACCAGCTCACACCAGCTCACACCAGCTCACACCAGCTCACAGGGGCCGAGTCCACGCATCTCTTCCCAACTCCATGTTCGGTGAGTCGTGTTGGTAGCTTGAAACTGGCCCTGGTGGGAGTACTTATACCACAGAAATAAGCAAATGCCACACATCAGGATCAGTTCATCGTGACAGCTGATGTCAATGCTCACCAGCACACCACTGGCCAGATTCGGTCCTGCAGGAAACCCAAGCCCATAGCGGTAGCTCTAGTAGTTAGGAGCCAGATTGCTTGGGCTCAGATCCCAGGCTCACATTTATTGGGTGTGTGACCTTGGGCAAGTGGCTTAACCTCTCTGTGCCTCAGTTTCCTCCATAAGCATGCCCACCTCACATGGTTGCTGTGAGGTCAGACTAGAAATGTGCTCGGTACACAGTAAGCACTTAACAAGTGCTGACAATTGTGATTTTTTGACACTGTTTCTAGAAGGGCCTCATCTAGTCATAAAAGGGTCCTGTTCAACTGTTGCTTCCCAGGCATTTAGCAGCAGCCTTGGGGGGACTCTCGTTCCCACCCCTGCCTATAGGGAGAGGGCCACCTCCCGTTGCCCCAAAGTCCAAGCACTCACATTGAGGTCCAGCTCCAAGAATTCCCCAGTCACAAGTGGGAGGCTGGAGAAGGTATACTGGACACTTCCCAGTATTCCCAGCGGAATCAGAGCTGCAGGCAAAAGTGGGGGTCACAGGGCGGTCCCCTCACCCTCCCAGACACCTTCCCTCTTTGTGCACCAAGGGGTCCTGACAGCAAGGCTCCAGCTCCAGAAACCATGGCAAGAGCAAGAGTTCTGGGTTCAAATCCCCACTCTGCCTCTTCCTTGCTGTGTGACCTCAGGCCAGATGCTGTGCCTCTCTGAGCTACAGGCTCCTTGTCTGTGAAAAAGGCTGAACACAACTCCTTGGACTATATCGCGAGGGCAATGAGATCCCGGGTATTGGTAAGCTTTGGAAGTTGTCAAGCCCCATGCCCTGCACAGAAGCTGTAGGGTTTCTACAACATGGTGCTTCATGGGATCTGGCATTTTTCTGACTGCTGGCGGCAAACAACCCGACACTCTGACTCGTCCACCCTTGTTTCTGGCCGCAGAGGGAGAGAGTTTCACCTGCCTGGGAAGGCCTTGCTCGAACTGCCTGGCCCCGCAGAGAAATGGGTGCACGTCAGAGCGGCTGCCCTGTCTGGCTGCAGCGGCTGTGTGCCGCACAGCTCCGCGCCACCACTAGGCTTCGGTCTCCGTGCGAGGCGGTCCCTGGAACCGCAGCCGCACAGACCGCGCAGCCGTGTGGGGCGGGCTGGCCTTCAGCCACGTACACCCAGGACTCCCGCTGCAGCCTGGTTCTGAGCACCTGCACCGTCGTCTCCTCCGTGTCTCCTGCTACTCCCTCTCCCGTCCCTCGGTGGGATGAGGCCGACCCCCTCATTTTAGAGATGAGTAACGGGGATGAGCCTCTTCACGTCCACACACCTGCCAGGGCAGAGCCTGGGCTCAAACCCAGCCCCTCCACTCCTAGTCCTTGGGGTGGAGCCTCCTCCCGCTGGGACTTTGTGGAGGAATGTTTGGGGACAAAAGGAAAGCCCAGGCAGACTCTCCCTCAAGGCAACAGTCACAGAGCACTCTAGGGGTCTGAAGGCAGGTCTGCTGCCCACCACCCTGGGTCCTTCTCCCAGAAATTGCTGTCCCCAGGCCTGCTGTGGCTGGGCACTGGTAAATGTTGACCGAATAGAACAAAGCAGGAAGAACTTACAGTCCACGAGACCCAGCTGGTCATTGACAAGGCCCAGCACCACGTCCACGATGGGGCAGAGCTGTGAGGGGAGAGGAAGCATGAGGTCCTGGTGCCTGCGCAGAGGGTCGCGAGGGCGTGTACGGGTAACCATGGCAACAGCCGATGTTGACTGATGCACTCTGTGCTTGGCACTGTTCTCCCCAGGCCCCACAGGAGAGACTCGCTCCTGGTTCCCATTTTACAGGTGGGGAAACTGAGGCTCGGAGAGGTGATATGACTTGGGGCACGGCTTAGAAGTGTCCTGGCAGGGACTCAAACTCAAAACTGTGATTCTTAAGCTCCACCTCCTGGAACCCCTTCACTCATCTGTCCCTCTGTATTCCTCAGGGTCCTCCCCAGACCCCAAGAATGTGCCCCAGCCCCTAGCTCCCTCTGGGTCACCTGCTCACCCAGAGGGATGGAGGTTGGACTGTGGCCCCTCAGTGTGGGGAAGTCTGTGCTCCTTGCTCCCCATCCCAGGATAGGCTCTTACCAGGTCAGGGAGGACGTTGGCCAGGACTCGGTTCACTAAGTTGTCCACGAGGTTGGGGAGAAGCCTGTGGGGAGAGGAGCGGGATGAGGGGGGGCTCACCGTGCTTGTCTATGCCTGGACTGTCTGAAGAGGGAGAGCCCGCTGGTGCTGGAAAGTTGTTCTGAAAGCTGAAGGGCAGTGCACCTTCACCCCAGACCTAGCTGAACAGGCTACTCAGGCAAACCGATGGCCCTTGCATTCATTCATTCATTCATTCATTCACTCATCCTTCCACTCATTCATTTACTCGTTCAACAAACAAATGCTTCTTGAGCTCTGCAATGGACCAGGCTCAGGCTGGGATGCTCCTGATTTTTAACCACAAATGTCATTCCCTCCTGCTCATCAGCCCCTCTTCTAACAGACTGTTTGCCGTGGCTTCGCACAGTCTTCTCAAAGGGCAAGTGAGGGTATTACTTTATCCAAGCACCTAGCACAGTATCTGGTGTGTAGCAGGTGCTCAATAAATGTTTACGGAAGGGAGGGAAGGAGCAACACTGGCCGATCATCTGTGCTCAGACGGTCCACAAGAGAGAACAAGTTGTTGGTGCTAAGAAGATTGGGAGAGGTGATCCATTCTACAGACGAGAAAACTGAGGTCCAGAGAAGGGACCCAGAGCAAGTCCCAAGGGCATCACCCAGCTCTAGCCAGTTACTTAAGGGGGAGATAGATTATGGATGCATAGATAAGACAGACAGATGGACTTGGAACACAGGTACTTCTCTCCCAGGCCCTGTGGTGAGGAGAAGAGGGAAGCATGGCTGTCCTCATACAAATGTCACTGACAACTCGACACCTTAAAAATCGGTCCCCCTTGATCCCACTAACAGTGCCCTGCCTGTGCCCCCACCCAGATTGCAGCTGACTCTCCAGTGCTGTGTCAGTTTGAAAACGCAAAGAATTCTTTGAGTTAAAAATCCTGATTAGATCATTTCCCCCAAGCTTTTGTTCTCCTTTTTAAATGGAATCACACCTCAAGGGGCCTTGTCTCTGTTCCAGCATTCCTTGGATGATAAGGCCCATGAGAACGCACATCCGTGTTTGACCATGTATGCATGTGTCGGGGGGACGGTTTGAAGTTGATCCACATACATGCAGGGCACAGCCTGCTTTCCCGTAGACCATTGTGTGCAATGTGCGCTAAAGGTTGCACGCTGTGACCACGTCCGTCAGAGCCGAGGGTTAGACGGAATGCGGTGTCCAGCGATGGGGGCCTGGGCCCACACACAGCGGTCCATCCAGTCCATGGGACACTGGGCCGCTGTCAAAAGTCAAACAAGAAAGCTGTCCTCGTTCGGGATTGTGGAGAAGAGAAAGGACAAGTGCAAAACGGCGTTTGTAGCCTGTGCCCATTTCTGTTAGAAGGAGGGTGGGGGGTGAGCACTGACACGTGTGTTTGTGCCGTTTACTCAGAGGAATTGGAGGGTGAGCTGAGTAAGGCGGCAGGCGGGAGGCAGGCCCTTCACTCTCTGCCTGTTTGTCTTCGTATTTTTGAATCGTGTATTGCCAGCTGTATTTCCTAGTGAAAATGTGAATTTAAAAATCTGGGAGGTTTCTGTGCATTTCTCTCCCCTGCCTTCCCTCACCGGAATACCAGGGGCCAGTTTTCTCTGTCTTCACCCATTCTGGAGCCGACCCAGAGAAGCTTGTGTGAATCGGAAATTCTTGGTTCAAGTTGCACAGAGAGTTTTTCTACTCTGAAAGTTTAGATAAGAGGAAGGCGGGAGTGATTGGGCCAAGGGATTGATAAGACAAGAGGGGAAGGAGTAGAGGGCCGGTGGTCTCAGAGAGAAAAGCCAAAGAGAGGTCTCCCCTGGGGGGCCAGGGAGTGAAGAGAAAGGGACTCGGTTCTGAGCTGCCCTGATGTGCCCTCATCCAAGACCATCACCTGGGGGGCAGTGTACTGGCCAATACACAGACACTTGAAACCTCTCTGGTCAGACGGTAGGGCTTGGCCACCTTGTGGGGATGGTGTAATAGAAAAAACTCACCCCCTGACCAAGGTTGCAGTGGACAGCACCCACTGGGAAATATTGTCACGAGCTGGGGCACTAATGGACCCAAAACCCACGGGGAGACCAACCTGCGGCCTGTGGGCCGCACACCGCCCCTGGTGGTTACGAATACAGTCCAACACAAAATTGTAAATTTACTTAAAGCATTATGAGATTTTTTGTGTGTGATTATGTGTCTCAATATATTTAATGTGTGGCCCAAGACAACCCTTCTTCCAGTGTGGCCCAGAGACACCGAAAGTTTGGACACCCCCCGCTTAGATGTATATTCAGAAACTTACAGTATGCCAGATTCTGCATGAGAGTTTTATATTCATTATTTCAGTTCCAAAGGAAAAAGAATTACCCCCATTCATAGATGAAGAAACAGGAGCTCAGAGAAGGCACAGGGTTGCTTGAAGTCACACAGCAAGGCTAGTGGAGCTGAGATTTGAACCACAGGATGCTTCGAGAACCTCTGTGCTCAACCACACGGTTCGCAAAGACAAACCATCCCGCCCTCCCCAAGGCGCTCCGCGGCCGCTGGCACTCACCCTCGCAGCAGCCTGACTTTGATGCCCCCCAGGAGGGTGTCACATCGCTCAATGACCAGCCGGGGGTAGCCTGTGCGGTCCATGGTCAGCCGAACCTTGGCCGTAATGTTCACCTCCACAGCGATGTCCAGGAAGCCAATGATACTGGAGGAAACCACGAGGCCAAGGAGACAGAGAGTCAGCCCCACCTCCAGGCAGCTCAGTGTTGCCCAGGCCTGCCTGGCCCCTCTCACTCTGGCTGTCCCTGCCCCTGCCCCTGGCTAGTATGTATATATTATGCCCCTTGCTCATCTCTTGGGGGTTCCACACTAGACTTCCTTGGTTTCTCAAGTTATCAGTGGACAAATCTATGCCCCGCCCCCTCAGTCTGTGGGAGCTTCAAAGGCTGGGAACAGGGGTCAATAAATGAACCCTATGTACAAATTCTGGTTTCCAAGGTGACCACCCAACGATCTAACTGCATAGTCATGACCTCAATCCATGGAGAGAAATCAGTGCAAAAGTCCGCGCTCTGAGGGCCTCTGATCAGCCCCTACCAGGTGGCAGGCACAGTTCAGGGGGGCATCGGCTTGCCTCCCCTCACTTGCGGCAACAGCCACCTGGGAAAGGTGATGTCATTATGCCCATTGCAGGTGAAGACACTAAGGCCCAGTGACGTTCGGAGGCTGGCCCAAGGTCACACAGCTTGAAAGAGAGTCAGGATTCGAACCTAGGCTCTCACCTGACTGCAGCCTCCCAGGTCATGACCCTCAGCAGACTGCCCTCACTGCTGACAGGGACCTAAAGGGGACCTGAGCCCAGAGGTATGAGCCACGTGCTTGCTGGTGACACATTAGGCCTTAGGGTTTGAATTGTGGACAAAGAGGCTGAAGTGTAGGAAAGGGAAATGACCTGTCCAGGATCTCTTAGCTGGGACATAGGGTGCTGGGGTCCCCTCCATGGCCGAGGGCACATACCTCTTCCCATTGATGGCCACGCGGGTGTACAAGCTCAGGTAGACGCCCACACCAGGCAGGAGCCGAACAGACACCCGAGGGAGGGTCAGCTCCACAATCCGCAGCCTGCATGGGATCGAGAACGAGAGAGGGGTCACCCCCACTGCTGGCCACGCCACTCACCTGAGAGTGCCTTCCCTTACACCCCCCTTTTCTGGGCCCTGTTCAATTCTCCTGACTCAGAAGACACCTGAGGTTTGTGGATAGAACTTGAAAACACAGAGAATAAAAGCAAAAAAAAAAAGGCATGACCTGTATTCCCACTGCCCAGAGACCCACTCTTTCCATCTCCATGTATTTCCTTTTATTTTTTTTTTTAATTTAAAGATGCCATTCCTTTGGCATGTCTCTACCCCTCTTTGCCTGGTTTCTTCATACACATTCTCAGTTTCAGCTCAAGGTCCACTTCCTCCGGGAAGCCTCCACTATCTCCCTCACAACACTCCTTGGACTTCTTACCACCGTGGTAAACATATGATTATTTCCATGCTTCTTTCTCAATGCCCAGGCACCGCACCAGCCCTCAAGCTCCACAAGGACAAGAGGTACGTCTCTTCTTAGCTAACCATGAGGCCATGTCTCCGGTGCCAACACAGTGCCCAAGCCATGGAAGGAGTTCTAAGTATTTGTTGAATTGAATACGAGGAGGAGGCTGGGCAGAGTGGAAATTATAATATATGGTATGTATGACTTTAAATCCTTGGGCTTTTTCCGCCTAAACGAGATTACTATGACCATTCTACAGGTGCGGATAATGAGACTCAGGGGACATGAACGAGCTGAGACTCAAATTCCGTGCTGTTAAATGACAAGGTCCAAAACCATGCAACTTGAGATTCTCAAGACGTCCAGTCCTGAGGCCAAGCCCGGAAGTGGCTAAGGCTCTGAAGACTATCTCTTCTCCAACTCCAAGCCTGGGGGTGATCACCCCTGTTTGGAGACTCATCATAGGGGGCTTAATGGGGTGATCCCGGCCCCTCCTTACCCTGTGATGCCTTGCACTGTGCTCAGGATGCCGCCCTCGCCGAGCACACCCAAGACGCCCCCTCCTCCGAGAAGTCCTCCATCACCAAGGAGACCACCTCCGCCAAGCAGGCCACCTTGGCCTGATAGGATGCCATTGTTTGCCAGCAGGCCACCAGTGCCCAGCAGACCACCTGAGCCCAGGGCCCCAGTGGCTACACCAGGTGGGATCTCTCCTGGCCGCAGCTCTCGCCGGTGAAGCCTGCCCACGGTTGGTGCACCTTTCACTGACTTATACCGCGGAAAGCCCCTTTGGCCACCAGGTGCATTCGCGGCGTTACGGTAGTCGCCATTGCGGAGGTCCCTGATGCTTCCATCGGACTCAAGGATTTCGCCATAGCGGTATTTTCCTCCCAGCTGAGCGGTGTTGTCATTGGTTTCGATGTGACCATATTTGTAATTGCCACCAAGCTGGTTGCCATTGGTATATTTGGGGGGGGCATCTCGGACATGGAAATCGTTGTAAGGAACACCACCAACACCTCGGGGGAATTCAACGCTTCTGTAGTCATCGTAATGGTGTCGGCCACCACCCAAAAGACCACCACCACCACCACCCAAGAGACCACCACTGCCACCCAACAGCCCACCACCACTGCCACCCAACAGCCCACCACCACTGCCACCCAACAACCCGCCACCACTGCTACCACCACCCAATAACCCGCCACCACTGCCACCACCACCCAACAACCCACCACCACTGCTACCACCACCCAACAAACCACCACCACTGCCACCACCACCTAACAACCCACCACCACTGCCACCCAACAGCCCCCCACCACTGCTTCCACCACCACCCAATAAGCCTCCTCCAACTCCACCCAACAGGTCACCGCCACCCCCTCCACTCCCACCACCAAGCAGGCCCCCCAGAAGGCCACCTCCCCCACCACCTCCACTTCCACCAAGCAGACCCCCCAGGAGAGGCCCGCCACCATCACTACCAGCTTTACCCATGGGCACCTCTCTCAGAGCTGAGTGGAGAGCATCACTTTGCTTCAGGGTGCCGGAAATGGCTGCAGAGAGGCAAAGGTGTCAGTCAGGGGCTCCTCCCTTTCTTCCACCTCCAGCCCCCAGGTACCACCTTGGAGCGCTGGTTGGCTCTCCAGGCCCCACTTTTCCCACAGGTAAAGTGCCGAGGTCACGTGCAAAGACCCCCAGACCACTCTGGCCCTGACATCCTGGCGAGCACATTAGCTGCTGGCTTTGACCTGCTCACACCATAACTAGATTTCAGCGGCATTCAGCCACACCTGTATAAATTCTCTTCCCCATCCACCCTTCCAAATGTTTCACACTTTACAGCTTAAAAAAACTCCTACTTTCTCGTGTATTATCCCAACTGATTCCTGGGAAACAGTCAAGGCCAGAATTATTGTCCCCGTTTGATGGATGAGGAAGTTGAGGCCCGTGGCACTCAGACAGGAAATGATCTCATTTTCCATTCTCATAACAGCCTCGGATGGGAACTGGGACAGGGAGATTAGAGACAGGTATAACGGCAGCTCTCACTTTTGAGAGGTATCCATTTACCGGGAGTTGGGCTAAGTTTTCAAAAGGTCAACTTGTTTAATTTTCATATTTGTTCTCTGAGATGAGGACTTTAATTACGTCCACTTTGCAGATGAGGAAACTGAGGCTCATAGACTTAAGGTCGCACAGTCAGTATTTGAACCCCAGCAGGACTGATTCCCCGACCCAAGTACCGAATCACTGCTCTCTGGTGCCTCATGCATAAAGTTCCCAACATGGTGTTTGGCACATAGTAGGTGCTCGGGAAAGAGTAGCCAAAAGGAAAGGGGGAAACTAAGCCCACCCATCCACCTGATATAGACTCTGCCAGTGAGGAAGGGGGTCCTTGGGAACTTTAGAGATGGCAGGACTCCCCTGCCGGCCCAACGCCACCCCTACCCCTGCAGGGCTGGACTCACCATTGCTCAGCGCGTCCTTGGTGACCCTGAGGATGGTGTTTGTCTCTCGGCTGATGCCACACACAGCTGTCACTGACAGAGCGGCCAGACACCAAGCCGGCCACATGCTGGCGCTGCTTTCCTGCTGAGGGGGCAATGCACCAGATAGCCTTAGCCGGCCATCACCGCCCTGGCCAACAGGTGGAACCAAGTGCCTCCTTCCATGAAGCACACAAGGACCCTGAGGCCCAGAAACTGGGAAAAAGGACCCCAGGTCACACAGTAGGGCGGAGTCTAGAATTTCTGATACCACCTTCTGAGTTTTTCAAGCTGAAATTAGTCTGGAGATACAAAGCAGACAAATGAACTAAACTGTCCCAGAACACAGATGTTTAATTATCTCCCAAGAAGAAATTTTTACATGAAGCCTCAGGTAGAAAGGTCATGGGGATTCTAACCAAAACAGCAAAACTGGTAGCTCTGGGGAGGTCTCTTACCTACCCGCCCATCCATCCTTCCTTCCACCCACCCACCCACACACCCACTCACCCGTCCACTCGAACAATCAGTGCCCACCTTGTTCAAACATCCATCCGCCCTTCCAGCCCTGCTCACTTGACCACCCACCTCCCCCCTTTATCCCTCTACCCTTCCATCCATCCGTGATCCAGCCAGTCAACCAGCCAGTCATATACCCATCCACCCTTCCTTCCACCTCCCATTCATTCTTCCATCAGTCCATTCACTCACCGACACATTCACACAGCCCCCCTCCAGGCTTCCAGCCAATCAGCGCCCTCTTCCACCTCTTCCTCTTCCACCTCTTCGCAGGAGACAGCCCTACACCATTTGGTGAAGGCAAGGGGCTCTGGATCAGAGCTATGTGGCTGTAATCCTTAGTCAAGAGACTTCACCTTTTTGAATCTCTGCTTCCTAATCATAACACATTGTATCAGGTGTGTAATAGGCACTCAGTAAACATCTGCTGTTGCTGTTTCAGGGCTGTTATTTCAGACAGCCAAGAAGTGGGTCTTAAGTTATGAGATGAGGGGCTGAGACTGGAGGGCTGAAGCTGCGTGTGGGCAGCAGCTGGTCAGCCTGTGGGAGATTTTGTTTTGCTGCTTTAGTGCTGTCGCCCACTTCTCTCCCGCAGTCATGCTGTCTTCCTACTCACCAGCCTCAGGAAATCGCCAACCCCCACCCCCACTCCCCTGTCTGGGCTGGGCCACCCTGAGATTGCTGGCTGCAGCCCCTACACTTATTCACCCTCCTCCCTGTTCCGTGCCCCCAGTTCTCTTGAAGTTCACCCTGCCCCCAAGTGTTTTCCCCACTCCCATCTGCCCCCAGGAGAGTATCAGAGGCACTCATTTATTCTAGAATATGAAGGACCAATACGTGTAATAATTTTTTTCTGTCTTCCTCACCTCATCCTAACTTCACTCCCCACAGTTCTGTGTTCAAAGAGGCATCACCACTTTCAGTTAAAAAGTGGGCTTTTTAATGAAGGGGTTTGGGGCATCAGCAAGCACCAGACATCAGCCTTCCCCAGTCAACCCGGACACTGAAGAGGGAAGGGGCTACTCCTTACCCCTGTGCGGTCCCTGCAGGTCAGTCTTGAGAGGTCTCATTCACTGGGCCCTCCGCCGAGGCTGGTCACAGGCCCTTTATATACTAGCTGGAGTCCGAATCCAAACCCAGAGAGGGAAACACCATGTAATTATGAGAGACCAGAATCCAGATCTGCTCTGCACACCGGGCGTTGAGCCCCAAAACCACAAGGCTTTGTGGTTTGCGGCTAATTCCAAGAGCTGTGTGTTCAGCCCCGGATGGTGCCACATGAGCTGGGGTTTATCAGCCCCTGGTCTAGGCACGTTCCTGGAGACCCCAGCTAGGCCCCCAGACAGGTGAACTGGAAACACCCCCACATGCGTCTGTCTAATTTCCAGCTCTGAGGTGGGCACTGCCACCTGCAGACAACCTGCGCAGGCAGGACGTGCCCGGGCTGACCTCAGCATCAGCTGACCCAGGTTCACAGGCTGCTCAGCCCCCAGCTCACGGCATGCTTCTGAGCCAGCCACTTCCCCTCCCTGTGCCTCTTGTCGTTTCCATCTGTTAAATGGGCATAATACCTGCCTCCCGGGACTGATTTGAGAACTCAGGAGACGTACTGTGTATGGATCTGACTCTTCAAATTTGGGGCTGGTGTGAAGGAAACAAGCCTCTTGGCTTCATTTGCCCTGCAGGGTTTCTCCCAGCAGTCCGTGCTGAAGTTCAGCTCACAGTGCAGCGAAGCTGAAGTAACTGTAGTGAACGCCATATTCTTGTCACCTCCCACCCCCCGGCTACCTCTACCATTAGTGCTCCGGTCCTCTTACCACACAGCTGCACCAGTATTCGTTAGTCTGCCTTCTACATGTTCCAAAGTACGTTGCAGACAACAGCACATCTCTCTAAACACTTCAACAAGTATGTCATTATGATTCTTTTCTTTACATGTGAAATTTACATGCAGTGAAATCCACAAATTTTAAATGTTTATTTGATGACCTTTGACAATTTTATATAGCCCTGTAGCCCACACCCTATCTCGGCAGAGAACGTCTCCATCACCCCAGAAGGTTCCCTCCTGTCCCTTCCCAGTCGATACCTGCTCCCACCCCTCAGAGGCAGCCACTGTGCCCCCCCACCCACCCCCCGCCCCCTGCCACCCCGCCGACCACTGGGACCCAGCCCAGACTTTTCCTTGGTGTTCAGGGTGAGTCTGCCTTCCACACTCAGGCCTGCTTCTGCCCCAGCTCCTGTGCCTGGGCCTTTGCACAGGTGCTCCCTGTGATCTAGAATACCCTTCTCCAGACTCTACTGATCAAACCTGTGCAGAAATGTCAGCTGCTCTGGAAAGCTTTCTGTGACAACCCCCAACCTCGACCCTTTCCCTACCCAACTCAGGGTCCTCTGCAGACCGTGCCGAGATGGTATTGCATCAGGCAGACCAAGCAAAGCAGGCCTGGGCCCCCCTCCGAGCCCAGCCCAGGTACAGATGCCAGTGTCGTGAATGAATGAATGAATGCTCTCACTTCCACTGGACAAGGAGCTCTCTGAGTCCTCCTTGTGTCTCACCCCCCAGCGTAGCCGCAGTCCTACCTGTGTACTTAATTGATGCCACCTCCTCCCTGTCCCCACAAGGTCCACCTGAAAACTCCTCTGCAGTGACGGGGCCTTTCTCTCTCCCTACCAAGGCCTGCTCAAGTCAGTGAGAATAAATGTGATTCCCTGAACTCTGCAAGGAGACCCTCCCCACTCCTCCCCTGGAGGCAGCGGGGCTCTGATGGCAGGCGCAGTGGATGGCAAGTTTGCCGATGCCACCCCGGCCCCTGGGCCGTCCCTCTCAGGAACTCGGTTTCCCCACCTGCCGTGGACACACTAACGAATAAAACTGGCTCGGGAGCTGGGTTCTGGGTGTGAGCTCTGCTGCTGGTTCTCTCTAAGCTTCTGTTTGTTTGCTTTCAAGGCAGGGACTGGAAGAACCTGGCCGCAAGAGAATGTTGTGAGCGGCAAGCGACTTAACCAAGCGAAGTGCTGAGAACAGGGCCTGGCGCCCAGCAGGCCCTCGGCAGTTGGCATTTTTGTACTCATCATCTCTGGGCCCTGCTGGCTTCTTGGGGCAGCAAGTCAGTGAAAACAATGAGGAGGTGAGGAGGCGCCTCAGCCCGGGCCCTGGACCCCCTTACACCCCACCATCTGTGGAGGCTGGAAGGGCTCCGGGGACAGGGACCCCAAGAGTCATGCACACCTGTGTTTCCACCTCCCAGATGCCCTGTGTGACCCGGATGGTCACTTCTCCTCCAAAACCTCAGTCTGGTCATCTGAGAAGCAGACATAAGTGCACTTTTCCGCTACAGTTTTCGAGGATTACATAGGAACCTTCCAGAATGTTCCTGGAGCCTCGTGGAGGCTCAGTAAACAGCAGCCCCCTTTCAGCTCCCACTGCCTCATACTTAGTGTGATATAAGTGCTTGTTAAACAAATATGTTCACTTTTTCAACTGAAATACAATGCAAAGAGGGCAATGTGCCTCCTCTACCCGCTTCCGGCAGGGAGCAATGCACATTGTAAACTGGAGAGGGCAGTACACACACAAAGGTGGTTATTGGCAGTCACCTGAGGCTCTGTGCCCGTCCTCAGTCCTCAGCCAGCCAGGCCCTGATGGCCACAAGGTGGCCTACCCCCTGGGGCCCCAAGAGGATTAGTGTAATTCTGGCGCCTCAAGGAGATCACCTGGGCTTAGTGTCCTAAAGGCACCTTTGTCTGCAGCTGAAGGGACCAGACCCTGGGAGGTGACTCACCAAAAGGTGACTCAGCTACACAGGGGGTCACATTGGGGGTGGGGTGGGATTCACTCACGGTCTGCAGGGACCAGGAAACAGAATGAGTCCATTCAGCCCCTCTCTTCCTCGTGACTGGCGGCCTTCAGGGCTGCAAACTCAGCAGAAGGGCTCCCCGCACCTCTCGTTTCATCCCCCCACCCTAAGTGTGATGGTTCAGAGTCTGGGCTTTGCACTCAGGGGGCCGGGTTCAAATCCTAACCTCGTCACTTCCTAACTGTGTGGCCTTGGGCAAGTCACTTCACTTCTCTGCGCCTCAGTATCCTCAACTGTAGAATGAACGTAAAAATAGGTCCTAGAAAGAAGGGCTGATTCAAGGAGTCAGCGATATGATGTATCTAAAGCACTTAGAACAGCATCTGGCACTTAATAAGCATACAACACATATAGCAAACATCACTTTCATAGCATAGCAGTAAAAAGCCCAGGCTTCAGAATTAGTGTCAGAAGATGTGGTTCGAATCCTGGCTCTACCACTTAGGAGCTGTCCAAAAGGGTGTCCAGTACACATGTACGTGGTGGAGGTCAGCTGCTCCCATTGCTGCTCCGTGCACCCACAAGTCTCACCACAATGAAGCAGACACCATCCCTGACCTTGGTCAGGGGGGATAATGGGACTGGGGCAGTGACAGTCCAAGGTGGTAAAAACAAAGCAGGCCCTGCCTGGGGCACAGGGAAGCTGGAAGCTGCATGTGTCCTGTGTATTGAGGGATAATAGGAGTATTCCTGACACACCTGGGGACAGGGATGCTCCAGGAAGACGGGAGGGCCATGTGAAGGCCTGACTACCCATCATGACATTTACCACATGCCAGGCACTCTTCTTAGTACGTACGATTGCCTCATTTAATCTCCAAACGACCTATGAGAGTCCTACAGTGTTCCCACGTTACAGATGAGGAGCTTGAGGCTCAGGGCTAACTCTGCTCTCTCTCCATGCTCTGGAGGGATTGGCTGGACCCACCCAACTCTGCCACTGTGTGGCTACGGGCCAGCTGGGCCCCCTCTCTGACACCAATTTTCCCTCCACACAACAAGCATTTGGCAGAGCTTGGCTCTGAGGTCTCTCCTGTGTCCACGGCTGGTGTGCAGCCTGTAGGGACTCCTCCAGGGCAGGAATTCCTCCACTCATCCTTGCCGCCTGGAATACTGGCTCCTTTTCTCCCTGGAAAACTCCTATTCATTTTTCAAAACTCAGCACAGGTGTCACTTCTGAGAGGTGTCCCCAAGTCAGAGAGACAGAGAAGGGAGAGAAGGGGAGGGGGACACAGGAAGCTCAAGGCAGAGGTGGAGGGAGGCAGGCCACCCAGATAAGCTTGGGACACAAAACTATAATGACTAACTAAGCCCCAGGTCCCCTCACCTTCCAGGAGTCCCTGCCCAGAGCGAGGAGGGCACCAGAAGAGAGGCCAAGGGGGCCCCTGTGTGTCTGGGAACAGACTAGCCAGGAGATGCTGACACAGGAGAAGTTTATTGAAAGCTCTGAACTGGCCGCTGAGGCCCCAGAGCTCTCTCTGCAGCTGAGTCCTATGGCTGACCCTGCCGTGCCCACCCAGGCTGGGGCAGAGCTACAGGGCCAGAGCGCCTGGGTGAGCTTGGGTGGAGAAGGGACACTTGTACTATCACTGGCACAGGCTAGAGGCTGGGAGGGAAACTGAGGCGGAGTAGGCAGGTGGACAGGGCGCTGGCAGTCGACAGGGAGGGGCAGTGGTCGGTCGTCTCTCAGCCTCAGGATGCCACGGTCAGCACAACGGCGTTCTGCATGGAGCAACGATTGTGGGTGAGGCCTGGGCCCAGCACACCTGCCAGGCCCCCACTCCTGCACCCAGCTCTGTGCCCGCGCCCCATGCCTGGGGGTCAGCGCTCTTATCTGAGTAGAGCAAGCACATCAAGTGAATGAATGAACAAGTGAATGAATGATGAATAAATGACAGCCAGTGTGGGAGAGACGTACTGACCTTAGGACTTAAGAGACCCAAGTTCAAGTGCCATTTACCCTGCTAAATTACTGTGTTGACCTTGGGCCTGAAATCTGACCTCCTTCAGCCTTGGTCTTCATCTGAGCAATGGGTCCAGAACACTCTGCTCTGTTTACCTCCCAGAACTGTTCCAAACCTCAAAGTTGTGCTGGATTGAAAGGATTGTGAGGCCATGTTGATATTCAACAGGAAAAAGTGTCAGGATCTATTAGCATTATCCTGCCACAGGCATAGGAGGAGGAGGGACAGACGTCCCTCCCTTTTTTTTGCCACCCTGGACCAGAACTGCAATGCATGAGTGAATCTGAGAGTCCACCCTAGAGGCCAGACACGGGGCTGAATATATCAGGAAAGAACTCTGTGATTGATTAACAATGTCTGCCATGGGCTAGTAAGGAAGGAGTGGTATAGTACATGCGTCATCTCTTTGCCATTTCCTAGATCATTTGTAATTCCCTGAGCAATTTAGAAAATGGCACAGGGGCAGACCAGATGACAAGGCAGAGCATTCCCCTCACGAGTTTCAAGCGGGGCTCTCCAGAGACAAGCGTAAGGCCCATCGAGGCCACACCTGCCTGGGAAACTCACCTCTATGATGTCCAGGACTGCGTTGGCAAAGTTGACATTGAGAACCTTAGGCAGCGGAATGCCAACATCCAGGACCCCTGTGAGGAGGGAATGGGTGGAAGCAATGATATGTGGCCAGGGGCCCCGGGCGGGACCTGCTGACCCTAAGCCACCATTTGCCTTCAGCCAGCCATTTCTCTTCTTGGGGACGCAGTTTCCCTCATTGGCAGACCCCTGCTCATCCTACGATATACAAATGAAAATGCCCCTTCTCTGTACTGTCACCAGTGGCTCCCCTCAGCAGAGCCTCCTTGAGGCTCTGTCCGTCCCTGGCACACTCCGGGCCATGTATGCGAATCACTTGTTTATATGGCTGCTTCCCTCTGGGCTGCGAGCTTGAGGACAGGAGCCAGGTCAGAGGGCGCCTGGGGCCCGAGTCGGGCGTGGCAGAGACGCTAGCAAGTGTTGTTTAAAGGCAAACATCGGTGCCTCAACTTCTGCATCTTAGAAACGGAGCTCAACCCCACTCCAGCCTCCGCGCCTATTGCAATGTGGAAAGAAGCAACAGATTTGACAGTCCCAAGGCAGACACCCCACGTGTCCAAAAAGACAGCGAAGGCCACCGAAGGCCACCCGTACCGTTGAGCTTCGGCACATACGCCGCCCGTACCACGTCACTGAGCCATTCTTCTAAACGGGACGCCTGCAACAGAGCACAGCAGGAGCGGGGAGGTGTGGCTTCCCGGGGAGCAGTGCGCCCCTTCCCAGCAGGGGAATCCAAGGCCAGCTGCCCAGCCTCCCCCATGCTGGAGGACGCAGGCCCGCTGGGGTGGGACATCCACCAGTGACCCCAAAGGGGACTCTGTGATTTTAGGATGGCTTCCCTGAGTCCCAGGAGCTTGGAAGAGCAGCCTTCCCAGATGGAGGGTCTGTGGGACCTGTGCCTGAGGAAGGGAGGAAAAGGTAGCCCGCTCCAGCAGAACTCCGTGCTGCCTGATCTTAGATTCCTACCAATGTAGGAACCCTCAGAATGTTCTAGAACCTGAGTTATGGTGAGCTTCCAGAAGCACAGAACTCAGTGAGAAGCAAGGATCCAAGGGTGCTCTGCGGCTCTGAAGTATGAGAGCTTTCTGAGCGCAGGAGCCTTATTACTTGTGTGAAGTTGCCGAACTTTGAACCTTTGTGAGATTCTAGAAGTTTGCAACTTTGTGTGGGCTCCAAGACTCTGACAGATCATGAGATTCGGATTCACTGTCCTAAGATGGTGACGGTTTCTCACACACACACACACACACACACACACACCTGCCCTGGTGTCTGTCCACTCCGGCTTGCTGGGGCAGAGCCCAGACTGAGGCCTATTCTGTCGTATGGCCCATGACTCATCCCACCCGCCTTCCAACCCCGCCTGAAGACCCTCAGCACTGCCAGGTGGCTCCCTCTCTCAGGAACTTACATCGAAGGGGTGGGCAGAAGAAGAGGCCAGCTTGACACTGAGCCTGGTGAAAAGAAGAAAAATGTTGGGGGCCCCAGCCCCCACCCCACCACCCACTGAGCAGTGCTCGGACCCACCCCCCACAGCCTGCCCCACCCCTAGCTCTCCAGGACCAGGAAACAGGGTTACAGGCCCAGTGCTCTCTCTCTCCAGCCTTGACTCAGAGACTCAGTTTTCCTACCTGTAAAATGGACCTGGAGGGATCTAACCTTCTTCCAAGATACCATGACCACCACCTCTGACTCCGTGGTCCTGGAGCCTCAGTCTGACTCCCAGCTGTTGGAGTCTGGGCAGTGGGTGAGCCTCCCTAAGGAGTAGCCCTCCAGAGACTGAGCCCTGGACACAGGGTGCTCTGTATGCAGCAGGCACACACTAAAGGCAGCAACCCACTAGTGGATCGCAGCTGGCCCCAAAGCAGGTCCAGAGCCAGAGCCTGGACACCGATTTCTACCTCCTGAAGGGCAGACACACGAACTGCCACCAGGAAGGGGAGACGCACTCAGGCAGCAGGAGAGGTTAGCCAGGGGGCAGCAGTGGAGCCTGGCAGGGGGGCAACTGCAAGTAGCCTAAGGGGCCTGCAGGGGGCACTGAAACGGGGTCAGGTGAGCACTGGGTGCCTACAGCTCAGCATGGGCAGATCTGAGAGCCCTGAGGGGAAGCCTCAGAATCCGGGGCGGGGACAGATAGGCACTGAGCCAAGAGAGTGGAGGCCCAGACGGCAGACCTGCCTCCAGAGACAGCCCACTGTGCCAGCCTAGGCTTTGTAAAGGGTGAAGTGCCATTCCTGTGTGAGGGAGGTTCGCTAACAACACCCCCTGCTGGTTATCATGATAACCGCCAGGCCTAGTTCCCGCAGGGGTGGAGAGATTCGAGAAATAACTAGTCCACCTGAGTAACAAAGCATTTTACAACATTCAAGCACAGGTATCTCAGGGCCTGGTAACTCAGGAGTTTGGATGCCACATCCTGGCAGTAGTTTGTCTCCAGGGCCAGGTTTTAAGCAGGTGCTGTGGATGAAGCCTGCCCTGGACCCCACTTCTCTGAGCCGCAGCTGCCTCATCTGTAACATAGGCTAACACTCGCCCCTCCCCAGCAGGTCCTAGGGGCAAAGAAGATGCTGGTAAAACACCTGCAGCTTAGTTGGTGCCCAATAAATGGAAGGAGGTTCCTGTTGGTCCCTAATTCTTGTTCCTAAAGACAAGGCCCAGGTTCCCATGTTACCGTTCCAGGGACAGAGAGAGGTGCAGCTTGGTAGCTGAAGGAGCCAGCTGGGCATTGAAAGTCATAACCTGCGAGGGAAAAGCAGACAGAGGTTACTCTGAATTCAGCAGGAGCTTGAGGACAGGTCTACCTTGGCCAACAGGTGAATCTCCACCATCCGTTCCTCCTACTAAGCCGTACTGAGGCCCTACTGTGTGTTAGGGTCCATGCTGCGCTATGAGGAGGTGACTTGAAGGTTCTGGTGTCCGAGAACCAGAGTGTTAAAACTGAGGGTGATCTGTGTTGTACGAGAGGGAGCTTTGGAGTTGCAGAAGCCTGGGGAGACCCTCAATCCAGCCTAGCGTGGGTTGAGGGAGGGCACTCAATGAGGTGATGCAGAAGCTGAACCTTGAAAGATGAAGAGTTAGCCAAGGGAAGGGGGCAGACAGTGCTGCTGGCAGTGGACCCGCCATAAGCAAAGGCAGGGAGGTGGGGCACAGTAGCCCTGAGTACCTGAGATGTAGGGCACAAGGATGGGCAGGAAAGGCAGAGGATGGGCTGGTGCGGGTGGGGGGCATTGAACGGGGCTAGGCCATGGGGAGCCGGAGCAGAGAGTGAGCAGGCGAGGGACCTGCCTCTGCCCTGATGTGTGTTTGGGAAAACTAGTAGAGGTGGGTAGAGAGGAGCAGACTGGAGGTGGGGGGCCCAGGAGGAAGTTGGAGGGTCATCCAGGAGATGCCTGAGCACAGAGAGGCTGGAGATACGGGCAGTCAGTCCCGAAATCCTGAGGAGGCAGACTGGACAGGCCTTGGCCTGGTCAGATTGCAGCAAGGCAGGAGTCTAAGTGGGCACTTGGGTTTCAGCTCAGATGATGCCAGTAAAGGGGAGGGATTCCCTGTGCTGTGCCACCCAGAAATTGGGGGGAAGGCACCCCCCCAGGGGCCTGGGTCAGCCCTGCTCAGAACCCCAGTGTCGAGGTCTCATCCTGGCCACTCACCCCGGTCAGCTCTAAGAGGGCTTCAGGAGTCCCTGTAGGGAGGTAGGACAGCACGTGGATGTCAGCTGGGATGGAGACTGTGGCCTTCTTGTTCTGGAGTGTGACCGTGGGTGCTTTCTTTACCCAAAACAAGAGCAGGAGCTGCTGGCCTGGGGGCAAGTCTCCCAGGGCCTGGAGGGAGGCAGAGCAGAGCAGGGGTATGAGGGCAGCTTAGATACCCCGCCATCAGAATCTATCAGAGAGTCAGCAAACACTGTGGGCGCCATGCTGGGCGCTGAGTTACATACAGCCTGAACCAGACAGGCTTGATCTCATCCTCCATGAGGCTGACGGTCGTCGGGTGGGGGGAGACACCACCCACCCTTGGAACCACCGAATCAGACTCTTGTCCCACTTAGACTCGATCCCCCTGAGGCTCACAGACCCTGCCTGATCTAGCCATTGTCCTCCTCTGCCTCTCACCTCCACTGCCAGTCCCCTCATTCTCTCCTCTCCAGACTCACCAGCTCCTTCACCGTTGCTCTAACCTGCCAAGCACACGCCCACCTCAGGGCCTTTGCACTTGCTCTTCACGCTGCCTGGAAATGTCTTCCCCTGATACCTGCCTTCTCCCCCCCGCCCCACCCCGTCACTTCCTTCAGCCTTTTGATCCAATGTCACTTCCTCAGAGAGGCTTTGCAGAGCACTCTGTGTAAGAGCACCATCCCTGTACACCTAATCTGCTTTCGCTATTCCATTCTCTTCCACTTTAATACTGTGTCTCTTCTACTTACTCATTTGTCCTGTGTCTATCTCCCCCATCAGAATGGCAGCTCCTGGAGCACAGAGACTTTGTCTGTTTTTCACCTTGGCCCCTTCTGGGTGCCCAGCACCTGGCACAGAGCCTGGTCTGTGGTAGGTGCTCAGGGCACATCAGTTGACTGGCTGAATGAATCGCACAATCAGGAAATGCTGAGTCTCATAATCATGACCTCATGGAATTATAGAAGTGCTGGAAGCCAGAGTCACAGACGCTTGGAGTCACTTGAATGCCGGAATCTGGGGACCAGTTCCTCAAACCCAGACTCCCAGACTTGCAGGAGCAGACAGGCAGGGAACCACCGATTTCGCCCTCAGCTGCCCTCAGATTCTAAAGCCACAGAGCCAGACTTGGAGCTGGAGCTATGGGGCTCTGACACTGCAAGGCCAGCAGCTGGAGAACAAAGGCTCCGGCCTCCAGAGACAGGCCTGGGCTCCCTGAGCTGGAGGCACACGGCCTGGCTTGCTGCATCCATGGGTCCCTGCTCCTGCCACCTGTGCCTTCCCCAAGTCCTTCTCCACCTTTTATGACTCCTGTCCCCTGGAGGTGCTTCTGAATGTCTAGCCCCAATCTCATCCCTGAGACTCCTAGGCTCTTTAGCCAGGGACTCCAAGAAGCAGAGGCCCCAACCATGTCCACTAAGGCTGATTGAATCACCACCTTCAAGGATTCACAGAGTTTTTCCATGTCCCCAAATTCAGCTTCCCTCTCCATCCTCTCTGGTAGAAACCCAGATCTTGTACACCTCTTTCCAACCTCTGGCAGAATCTGCTATTATGTAAGGACCTTGTGGTAGTCATTTCAACTTCAGTATGAATTCAGATTCTCACAGCTGGAAAATATCTGGTCCAGCCCTGGTTGAACGAACAGGAAAGCTAAGGCCAGGCCCTGCAGTCTTATACTGATGTCCACTAGTCAGACGTCCCTGAATCTTCTCCTTCCTCTTTCCTTCCCAAGGCCAGTGCCTGGATTCTTCTCTCTTGGGACAGAGGAGACCAAGACTACAATGAAGTAAGGCATTTGGAGTGAGTGGACTAGTAACCTGGAAGAATCTACTGTCCTCTCCTTGACAGAAAAGGAACAGCCATAGGACAAATGCCCAACTGACTTCTGGGGCAGTTAAAACCTGGTCCTTTCCACTCTGCTGTCAGGAGAGGATACCATATTAGCCATTCACACTTTAGTGTGAATTTAGACTCAACATTCAATTGCAGCTATCTGGACAACCGTATTGAGAAAGATTCTGGAGTTCATTCAGACTCATCAGGAGAGAGCCACAGTGATCAAAGCTCATGAGAAAGGTCACTCACCTCAGGGGCCAAAGCTGCCAGGTCTGTAGTTGTCAAAGGGACATTGCTGGGAACCTGGGCTCAAGACCAAATGAGACGAGGTGGTGAACACAGAGACAGGACAGGGATCCCTCAGCACACACAGAGTAGTTTTGTCCACATCACACCCCAGCCCCATCAGTCACATACACGTCTCTACAAACACTCCTGCTCGTTCCATTGGCCAATGATGACCAAGTGTCCACTCCATGCCAAGCACATGCTAAGGGCTTTGCATGTCTTTGCTCATTTCACATTTACGACAGCTCACAGACATGGTGGGTGCTCTGATTAGCCTTACTTCACGGATGGAGAACTTGAGGCTCCTCTGCAGACTCATAAGCTGGTAAGTGGCGGCTCCAAGATTTGACCTGGGCAGGCTCATTCCAGAACCTTCAAGCATTCTGCCAGAGCTCACAATCTGAAGGCCCAGGGACCTGACCCCAGACATTTTTTTAAACCAAACAGTATTTTCAAAAACTATGAATTTGTTTCCAGTATTTATAAATCAGGGAATTTCATATAAATTTGCCTGTTTATGACTGAAAAATGGGAAAATCTAATTATAAATGGGCCTATACGCTCTCCCCTTAGGGGAGCTGAGTGGCAGCTGCCTGAGAAACGGGGCACAGGGCACCCAGACCACCACAGTCCTATGAGAACTGCCCGCCTTGTTCTGCTAATTGAAAATGGCCCAGCCCTGGCTGGTGTGGCTCAATGGATTGAGTGCTGGCCTGAGAACCAAAGAATCACCAGTTCGATTCCCAGTCTGGGCACATGCCTGGGTTATGGGCCAGGTCCCCAGTAGGGGGCGCAGGAGAGGCAACCACACACTGATGTTTCTCTCCCTCTCTTTCTCCCTCCTTTCCCTTCTCTCTAAAAAATAAATAAATAAAATCTTTTTAAAAATAAAAATAAATAAGTAAAATCTTTAAAAAGAAAAGAAAATGACCCAGGTTCCCAGGGCCCTGAGGTTAGAGACTACAGAACTACACGCATCCACTTCTCAGAACAGGCCTGTTCACATAAGATAAACACACGGACATACTCTGTCCTGGTCAGAGGATTCCCAGACTCTGACCCAACACAAGGCCATCAGCCCACGGGGATGGAGGGCACCTGGCCTCTGAGATTCCTCTCTCTTGCACATACACACACGCACATGTACATACACTAGCTGCTCAGACACCTCCCTCCAGCTAGAGGACACCTGCCTTCCAGCTCAGGAGCCTGTTCCAGTGCTCTCTGGACCCTACATGCAGGAAGTGAGTGATCAACCCCTGCTCCCTTGGACCTGATCTGCAGATGGAATGGGGGCATGCGGCAGGTGGCTTAGAGCTCCCTGCCTTTGGGGAGGGCTGAGACCAAGAAATTGCCTCTGGGTGAGGCTTCTGAGGGCTCAGCCTTCCAGATGTCTGTGAGGAGCGAGGGGCCAGAATGGAATCGGAGAGGCCTCAGAGCCTTCAGAACAAATGTCCAAGTGGCTTCTGAAATAGTCCAACCCTAGTTCTCCTCTCTCCAATTCGTGTCTGCTCGAGAAAGCAGTGGAAATGTTAATCATTCACACTTCAGTGTAAAATGGGTCTTTCGACTCTGAAAGCGCTCATCTGGTGCCGGGATGGAAAGTTGGCTACCTTTCCCATGCCAGCTCTAACTAACTGAAAGTAACTTCCTGCAGTGGCATGCTGAGAAGGGTTTTGCCAGTCAGAGGGCCACTGCCAGTTAGCAATGTCTGCCGTAATGGCGCGAGTAGGCGTGTGCGTGCTATAAGCTTGTCTAACTCTGGCCAGTTAGAGAGAAAAAGGCTCATCAAAGCCAATCAGTGATGATGTGACTGGGTCTTCATGAGCATTTCCAGGGCACAGCAGGGTAGGGGGCCACACTCACCAGCTCAGGGGTGATGTCTGTGTCCAGGGCACCGTTGGTCTGCAGGAGCCCAAATACAGTGTCAAAGAGGTACAGAGGTACGGTCACCTGGGATGTGTGGTCCTTCTTGGGAGGCACCTTGATGGGTTTGGGGGGTTTGGGGAAGTCTATGATGTCACCAGCTATGCTCTTCACAATGGGCTGCAGGGGCAGGAGACAGGGCATGGGAGGGTCTCAGGGCTGCTTACCCATGTGGCTTTGACCCAGCTCCCCCTACCCTGCCTCCACCCAACAGTGGGCAAGGCTTTGGAGGGCACTCACGTTAATGTCCAGCTCTATGTACTGGTTAGAGATGAGAGGCAGTGTGCCCAGAGTGAACTCCACAGACCCAAGAGCCCCAAGGGGCACCAGGCCTGCATCGGGAGAGGAGGAGGGAGAAAGAACCCATGAGCCCAGCCCCCAATAATAACAGGCCTTACTTCCATTTATTGAGTGCCTGGCACTCTGCTACGTATTCATTGGACACTACTGTCATCCTCATTTTACAGATAAAGAACCTGAGGCTTAGGCAGAGAAAGTCACCAGCCCAAGGTCACATAAGCCACAGACTGGCAAACCAGGGTTCCCGTTTTCCAGAGCTGGTATTGCTAACCACATTGCTACCCTGCCTTTCTCACATAAAGCCACTTAGAGAGACATATCCACCGCAACTTTTCTATCCTTGTCCTAGTCACACCATTTATACTTTCCAAAGCCCACCTGTGGACACCAAAGGCACCCATGTCGCCATATGGCTCAGAAAGAATGGTGGCCGCTGTAGCGGTGAGGCCTTGGGCTACTTACTTAAGCTCCCCAGGCCCCAGTCATCTTGTCTGTCCAAATAATATTAATAATATCTGTGCCCATACCCCACTGAACCAGCCTCAGCCCAGACCTCCCCTGTTAGGACTCCTCAAAGTGGCAGCCTCATCAGTCTGGAGAGGAGGTGAAAGATCACAGAATCTTGTCCTTTCCTGTCCATTGGTACCCCTGCCGACTGGGGTAATGGGAAGGGGGTGGGAGAAGGGGCAAAGAGAAGGACCCCAACTTACTCAGCACAGCCCCCAGGAGCTCATTCACCACGCCCAGCACACTGTCCACCACGGGGCACAGCTGTGTCCAGAAGAGACAGGTGTTACAGGAAAATAAGCACAGGCCCCAGCCTGGCACAAGGGACAGCTGCATTTTCTATAAATGTTTTGCTATGTGGTCCCAGGGACCAAGGCAAGGCAGCATGTAGAGAAAGACGGAGGTGGGGGTCACGTGGGGGCAGGGCAGGGGCTGAAGCTTGATGTACTGGGAGGGCAGAGTGGGTGATGTGGAGGGTCAGCTACATGAGCCCCCTTAGAAAATCTTGAAGAATGTTGGAGGCATGAGGGAGACATACTTCAGAGGCCAGCTATGGTGTGTGGACAAGGCCCTTCCCTGAGGGGACAAAGGCAGCTGTTCCCTCTGAGGTCTCAGGCCCCTCCTGCCATCTAGGGAGACACCGGGAGAGTCAGCATCTGGACCCCAAAGAAGGGTGCTTTCCCCACATCACCCAGAGAGTCAGGCCTGGGCCGGGCATTCACTACATACACCCAGTGCATTTACTGAAAAACCCTGGGCTGTGTGAACAGGGAGCAAGTGGTTCAGCTTCCAGAATCCCGAGTCTGTAAGTCACAGAATCTTAGTCCACTTGAGCAGCAATCTCAGCGCTGACCCAGGCCAGCCCCGTCAGTCTACGGCTGGGGCTAGAGAAGAAAGGCGACCTGCCCCAGGTCACAGCTGTTCTCGAAGAGACAAGAGAGGGCTGCCTTTTCATGTAAACTCTGGGACCTCGAACTCCATAGCCTCTGGAGTCAGGCATGTCAGGAAAAGAAAGGACCTCAAAGGGCCATGATGAGTGGGGCAGCCGACCCCTTGGCACCAGCCGTGTGACCTGCAGCCAGGGTGGCTGATTGCCCAAGAGAAGCCAGAAATTGGTTGTTTAGAGAAATCTCCAATCTCTAAATGCTAGTAATTAGCTCTGATTTTTAAAACCTCTTTGAGTCATACAGATCCTGTCTTGCAGAGTTGTCCCAGAGACCCTAGTTGGGCGCCATGATTTACATGCACCCCCTTGTTGAAATCCCCTGAGGTGGGCCTGGATGGGGTCCTTGCCGCTGGGAGCTTCCCTTCTCCCCCTGAACTTCCTTCTGATTGGCTCCGTCAAGTCCAGGGCAGTTTTGCCAACCTCAGACCCCATGCCTGTGCTGCCCCACAAGTGGCCTTCACAAGGGCTTGAGAGAGAGGTCCTGCAGGGCTGGGGGTAAGGTAGCCTGGTGGCCCTGGGCTGGCTGTGGGGCCTCAGAAATCCCCTCCCTTCTGTGGCCTCAATGAAATGGGCCTTTGGCCAGACCAGCTTTTCTCAAGTGTAGTCCATGTCCCCCAGTAGAAGCCAGGATGGCTGGAGCCCGACATGGACAAGCATCCTGGAGCAGTTTAATCACAAAGCGTTTCTCTTATGAAGCGTTAACATACATGTATGTGATTTTCTGAACATGTTTGCCAAGCACAGGGCTTGTTGAAAATCACCAAGGGACCCAAGTTGAATTCAAAGCTAGTTTAAAACAAAGTTTAAAGTCAATAATAATGCAGGTGGCAAAGACAGAGCAGGGGGTAAGAAAGGGACGCGAATATGGGAGCAAGAGAGTCAGGTCACCTGAAGCTATGAATTTAGGATTCAGAGGTCTGGGGATGGGCTGTGCCAGCCCCCTACAGACTTGCAGGCGGCATCTGGGAGGCTGTGGGCGAGCCAGGATGGGATTACCTGGTGGGTGTGGAAGGGAAGAACAGCCTAATCCTGCCAGGCACCCAGATTTACTCAAAGCTGGAGGAGGACAGGCACAATGCCAGCGGAAGGGCACGCCTGGCCTGAGGCCCCCGCACTCACCAGTCCCGGCAGCACCTTGAAGAGTGTCTGTTCCACCACCCCAAAGAGTGGTGCGGGCAGCAGCCTGGGGAGAGTGAGAAGCATGAGGGTGTGGCCCTCACACAGGGCCGGCACCCACCTGGATCACAGGCAGGCAGGGCACTGGGGGCTCTGGACATCTCCTGTCTCCACTCTTGGTGGGGTTGGCTGGGGCTTTGGAGACTGGGTTGAAATCTTGGCTCTACCTCACCATGAGGCCCAGGGGAGGATTCCAGTTTCCTTATTTGTACAGTGCCTGCCTTACAGAGTCGCTGCTGAGATTAGATGGGAGTGTCTACATGCCAGGTATTCAGTCTGCTCAATAAACATCTGTCCCCTTTGTCTCCTCCAACATTTGCAGACAAGTGACATCTGAACCTAGAACAGCAACTAGCTTAGAGTGAGGGCTCAATAAATATTTGTTAAATAAATACTCGTTGACTGAATGAATGGGAGGATGGCCTGCAGATGAGAAGTGCATGTAGGTGGGCTCAGGTCTGTTTAAAGATTATAGGGGTGCAGAAGGAGGGTGACAACCACAGAGCCACACCCACAGGACACCGACACCATCCTGGGCTCCACTGCCTCCAAGGCTCCCTGTGGCCCGGAGGAGCGGGAGGAAGCCGGTGGGAGGGATGTAAGGGCCCCAAAGACCATGTCCTTCTAAGGTCCTTCTGGAGAGAGGAGCCACCCTGGTTTGTCCCACTCCTGGCAGCTAAAACAGAGCTGCCTGATGACCCATCACTGCTCAGGGCCACCCACCGAAGATGGGGTGTGGGCATGAGATTAGGCCTGGAATGTGGAAACTCGTGGGGGCGACACAAAATGTGAGGCAGGCACCGCTGAGGGGGTGCAGACTGGCTAAGATCTTGGGCCTGAGTCCAGGGGCCAGCCCACCTTCACCCCTGCCTCAATCTCCACATGTGACCTTGGGCACATCCCTTTCCCTCTTTGGGCCTCAGCGGCTCCCAGGGAGTGATCACTTGACACAAGGGTGGGGAGGGCCACTGTGCCTGAATGGTTGGGGAAGAGATGACGTGAAAGTACCAGAGCTTTCCAGATCATCAAATGTAGGTCCTCATTATATAGATGGGGACACTGAGGCCCTGACAGGGGACAGGTTCCCCTGGGGGGGTCACACAGCAAGTCAGGGGCAGAGCTGGGTCTCTGATGAGAGCAGGGACTGAGATGCTGGCAGATCAGGTCAAGGGGCCCACAGAAGGCCCCTGCACTATCTGGGAGAGGGGACAGCAGGGTCTCACGGGCCAGAGATGGGGGGGGGGGGTGGGCACCCAGGAGCGGGTGGTACAAGCTGTGGGCTGAGCAAGAGTCCGTGGTGGTGGTGGGTTTCATTGGAGCAGGGTGGGGGATGAGGGTAGAAAGGGGGTGGGACCGGCTGAAAGTGGCGTGAGTTCGGACTCGCGAGAGAACCAAGAGATTCCAGTGCTCGAGGTCTGGAGGCTGCGGACTCACCCCGAGAGCAGGCTGATGTGGCCCAGGAGCGTGCTGCAGCGCTTGAGGATGAGGATGGGAGTACCCCGCGCGCTTACACCCAGCGCCAACCGCGACGACACATTCACCTCGGCTGCCAGCTGCAGAAGGCCCCCCAGAGGCCTGCAAGACCGAACTCTGGGGACTTGGCTAGGCTGCCAGGCTCCACCCACCAGGGCCCGCCTTGGCCACGCCCACCCCAACGCTTGGACCCCAATGGGGAGTTGGGTGACTCAGAGAGTGGCCTAGTCCTCATGTCCTCTTCTCGCCCCCTGCTTCCCTGCACGCCCCCCATCTTGCTCATCCCTGCACATTTTCCCCCACCCTTTCAGTGAGCTCCAAACAATGGGGGAGGGGTCCCCAGGGGGCATAAAATGGAGGTCCCTGGGGGTCAGTGGGATGAAGGTCCCTGGGGAGGAGTAATGGGGTGCGGAGGGAAAGGAACAGTCGTGTGGGAGTCCCTTGGAGAAGAACTTGAGTGGGAGGAAATAGGGGGCAATGGGGTGCGTGTGGGGGGCAATAGGACAGGGACCCCCGATAGGCAGTAGTTGGGGAGCAATAAGGTGGAGGTTACTAGGACACACTCACCCAGAGCCATGTAGGCCCACCTTGGTGTGCAGGCTCAGCTGCACCCCAAATCCCGGCAGCAGCTTCAGCGACACCTTTGGTAGCGTGAGTTCCTCGATCTTCAGCCTGGTATGGAAGTCAAGGGGAGGGCCCCCAGGACCAGTCCCTTAGTACCTGGCACATCCCAGACCAGATGGGGCCTACAGGCCCCCTTGGGTGTGTCTCCCACCCCAGCTCTAAGCCACAAATTCCAATGTGGGCCCACTTATTTCACTTATCTGGGCTTTGATTTCTTCACGTATAGAGTGGGCAGTAATACTAGTACCCACCTCACAACAACATCACAAAGACACGAGAGATAACGTAGCGCCAAAGCTGGTACAGCAGGTGCTCAATAAATGTAGTATCACCATCCTCATTGGAGGCTCAGTGAATTAGAGCGTTCTCTTCACCTCCTCCCCAGGGCCTCAGTCCTGCTTCAGCCTTTGGCCTGGATCAACGTCCCTCCACTCCCGCACCCCTGGCTCACAAACGTGCAACCCAAATGGACTCTCAAACACAGCTCCCCCAGTTCATCATTTTCTCTGCCCTCCGGGTCTTTGTCTAGGCTGTCCCCTCTGTGTGGAACACTATTCTCTTGTTTCTCTTTCCATTCTGGCTGCACCTTCAGCTAGCTGACACCTCTCGACTCTCCTGGTTTCAGCTAGGGCATCCCCTCCTCCAGGAAGCCCTCCTCCCTCCATCTCTGGCTCAGGCAATTGCCCTCTGAGCCAGTGTCCACATGCTGCCTGGGCTGCCTGCATCGCTGCCCTGAGCTCACAGGATCATCGAAGCTGGGTGGCCTTGCGGGTGGCCTGTACACCCTCCGCCTGGGGGCCCTTTGAGGCAAAGGCAATATCTGGCTCGTGTTTGAGGCCTCAGCCTCACGCAACAGGGGGATTCTATTAATAATAGAATTGATTAATAATAATAATAACTGTTAATAGTGATTGAGCATTTAGTGTGTGTAAGCCTCTCTTGTAGCTGTTTGATGCAGATGAAGTCGCTATCCTGGCAACGACCCTGTGCAAAGGTGCTCAGAGTGCAGCCCATAAAGACAGTGGTTCAAGTCCTAGCTCTCCTACGGATGGTGTGTCCTTGGGAAAATCGCACTGCTGCTGCACGCCTCGGTTTCCCCAACTGTAAAATAGGGATTTCTGACAATACCAACCATAGTGACACACAGTGACTCTCCAGCAACACCAGCATCAGCCCTTACAGCTCCCTTTACAGATATTTATTTGTTTGCTGTTTTGGGAGGTGGGCATCCACTCCCTCTTCTTCCCCCAGCAACCCATCTCCCCCTGTACAGGGGCTTTTCCCCACACCCCTGCTCCTGACCTGCTACCTGCAGCCTGGGGCCTGTCATCTGACCTGACCCTGATTCACCACCCTACCTGCCCCCCACAATGGACTGGTTCCACCTGCTGGGAGCAGGCAGTGTGGCCCGTGAGTAAACACCCAGACCCCCTACTGCCACCACTCCCTCGCTGGTGACCTTGAGCAGGTCCTTTCACTGCGCAGGGCCTCCATCTCCTCACCTGTTAAATGCAATGGATAACAGCCCTACCTCCAGATTCCATGGGATGTCATTTACAAGGCCTAGCACAGTGCCAGGCACCCAGAAAACCCCGGCTCGGTGCATTGAGTTACAAATATTAATTATTGTGTGATTTCATTCATTCAAAACTATTTTTGAGCAATTTATTATGTGTCAAGCACTATTTATGATCTTGGGGACATAGCAATGAACAAGTCAGACAAAAGTCCCACTCGCTGTTCCTGGGGTATAAATCGAGCAGAGGAGACAGGAAACAAACCCGTGAAACATATGGGGTGCAGGGGAGTGGCATGGTGCCTGGAGAGCGTGAAGAAAAGGAGGGGACAGTGAAAGGTTGGTCAGAGCAGGACTCTTGGAAGCAGACACCTGAAGAAGAGGAGGGAGGGAGCCCTGTGGACACCTGGATTAGCCCAGGGAGACTGAGCAACCTGCCCAGGTCCCACAGCGAATAACTGGAATCAACCCCAGAGCCGGAGCACGCAACCTTAGGGGCTTACTGCCCCTCCTGTCTTGCCTGACATGCAGAAGACTTGTTATTTTCTGATTCAGGTCCCAGGACTCCCTATTCAGGGCTCCCCACATTGCTCCCACTACCTGCCAGCAAATTAAAGAAAGACGGTCTCTCCTCTATTCCCTGAACCAAAGAAGAGCCCAGCCTTCCCGTACGGCACACAGTAGGTGGATAGTCAGGAGGTCACACTGCAGGACTCACCCGGAAAGGTCCCCGATGATGCCAAAAACTCCTCCATAGCCCAGCAGGCCTCCGCCTCCAAGCAGCCCCTTGGAACCCAGGAGGCCCTGGTTTACGGATGTGACCGACCCCAGAACATTCTGCAGAATGGGCCCCCCGACCAGCGAGTTCTGGATGGCTGCAGGGAGGGTGAGGAGAGAGAGGTTCGTTTTACAGATGGGCAAACTAGGGTCCAGAGAGAGGCAGAGACTTGTCCAAAGTCTCATAGCAAGTTGGGTTCAGGGCCAATAGTGTGACTAGGGCTCTTGACCCGGGGCCACCCTCACCAAAAAGGAGGACAGAAGCAAAGGAAGGAGCACACAGCCACCAGGGCTTCATCAAGATGGAGGGGGCGACCTGTCTCCTCCTGGGCACCTGTAGCCTGACTCTGCGCAGACTGTGAGAAAAGCGAGACACAAGGGGACCCCCTGTGGAGGCTGGGGCAGCAGGGGGTGGCCTCCCTGAAGCATTTTCTGCTCATGACTGCCCTACTGTTCATGAGACTGTCACTCTAGGCAGTGGGACACTGGAGCACCAAATGCCTAGTACAGTCCCCACAACCCAGAAATGTGAGACAGCCAGCACACTACCCTTGACCTCAGCCCCACTCATTCCCATCCCTGCAGCAGACACACAGCCCCACGTGGCCTCAGCCTGTATCACCCAGTCCTCTTAGAAGAAAGTGAACTAATCACCCACTGGAGTCTGCAAGCAAACCTGTAACTCCTTAAATTCTCTTAAGCAGTTGAGAACCGCAGTCTGTTCTCTACTGTTCCTGAAAGCACATGCCCTGAGCATACCAATGGGCTCATTCACACTGCAGCTGGACCCCTCACAAACTGTCCACCCTGGGCTCACCTTTGCCGAGTTCATTCTGGTCAATCCGAGCGAGTGTGCCCACTGTCTCAAGCAGCCCCTGGCATGGAGCCGCCAGACCCCAGAGGAGAAACAGGGACCACATGCCCAACATTGGCGGCACACCTGTCGGGGCGGAAGCAGGAACTCTGAGGCGCTCCTCATGCCCAAGCCTTTCCCCTCTCTGTGCCCCATCACCAACCTTGGGCCCCCCTGCTGGCCTGGCACAGTTCAAGTCCAGCTTCCCTCCCAAAAAGGCCCTCCCCATCCAAATGCAAACAGCGGCTAACGCATGTGCCGCAAGGTGCAGCTTCCTTGCACGCAGTGGTCTCTGGGGCACTTTCTGAGCCCCTTCCTCATTGGATCTCATTTCAGAGATGGGGAAACTGAGGTTAAGAGAGGGTGGGGACTTGACCGAAGTCACAAAGCTCATCAGTGAGTGGGCCAGAATTTGAGCCCAAGTCCATCTGACTTAAAATGTCTCATTTCTCTCCTCCTCTCTCGCCCCCATCCCAAATGATACTAAAGACAGGAACAGGATGGGAGGTGAGAGCGCGGCCAGCTTCCCAGCTTCATCGAATAGGGTTTTCTTGATGGAGTCCCAGGTCTGCCCACTCAGTCAGAGGCCAACCCATCCCCTCACGTCACCCTGCCTGGACTCCACTGCCCGCTGCTCTTGGTTAGAACAGGCTCCTTACCAATCCCACTGGGTCCCTGCCTGCATCTTTGACCTCCTCGGCTGCTCCTTCTGTCAGGAAGGCTCTTCCTCTCGGTCTTTGCATGACTGACTCCTCGCCCTTCAGGTTCCAAACACATGTCACCTCCTGGGAAAGTCCCCTCTCCGTAACCTTGTCTAAAGAAGCCCGTCTCTTTCCAACTTCCCCCAGAATTTTTATTTTTAGGCGCTTATCACAATTTGCAATTAGGCATCGTGTTTGTGTCTCAGTTTGCCTTGTAAGCTCCCAGAGGCAGGGACTGTGTCCAGGGCCTCCTGCGTGGGTGTGTGCTGGAGAGGGTGCCGGTTGAGGGGGTGAGAGGAGAGGAAATCCAGCCCACCCCACTTGCCCCCGGTTTGCCCTGGTGCCGCTCTTTCTGCCCAGAGAGGGCACCTTTCCCTCATGGCACAAAGGCACGTGTGGGCACGCAGGAACCAGCAGCGGTCTCAGCAGTGTCCGTCTGCTTTCCCCAAGACTAGTCCCAGGGTGGCTCTCTGTAACCTCAGCATCTCTCACAGAGGGAAAGGTCCTTGCAATGGGAAACCAGCTGGCTTAGAGAACACTGGGCACCGCTCCAGCCCTGTCCGTAGGACGATTCTATCCTCAATCCACCCGTCCCTGCCTTTGCCCGTCTCTGAGTCCCGGTTTTCCCACCTGCAAAATGGCCTTTTTCTCTCATCACCCTCCAGGTACTACTCCCAGTGCCCTCCTATGAACTCTTTCTGCACCTGTATTTCGGATGGGACAGCAGGCTGGTCACAGGGTCAACAGTTGGGACTGGACAAGGCTGGGCTGCCACAGGCTGCCTTACCTGCTCCAGCGGCTCCACAATGGGTGGGTGGGAGTTCCCAGCCTGCTGTTGGTTCCTCCACCCTGTCAGGCCTGGGGAAGGTCCTTATATGCCCACGAGGGCTCTGGGGACACAAAGGGGGCACAGCCGCCAGAAACCCGTCAATGTGTCATGTCAGAAGCAAATTGCGGTTTTCCCTGCGGGCCTGGCTAAGCCTTCCTTCTGGAGGAGAGAGAAAGGGGAGTAGGGGACCTGGGGTGGGTGCCCAGGGGCTGCAGAGGCAGCCTCCCCCTCCAAGACCTGGCATGGGGCAGGGGGGTGTTGAACATGCCGCTCACGACAGGGTCTCCCTCCAGGGTTCCCCAAGTGCTACCCAACACAGAATCCACCCTGCCTCCACACCTATCCCACCTAAGGCCCAGGGAAGGCAGGAAAGAGTTTAAAGCTGCTGGGTTTTCCTGACCTTCTTCCACCCCTACCCCAGGCCTGGCAGAGAGGAACTCGGGGCCAATGTCGGGGAGAGGCACCAAACCCCCTCTCCAAGGTCCTATGCCCCCCAAGCTCCAGAGCAGGCCGTTCTTTTCCCTTCCTGAGGCTGGTGCAGATGACGGTGGAGAACAATTCGTTCATTCTTCAGCAAGCATTTGTAGAGCACCTGCTGTTTGCTAGGTGCTAGTGATACAGCTATAATTAAAGGAACAAATTCCTGGCTCCGAAGGAGATGGCCAGTAAAAAAATACAATGCAATAAAATTTTTTTCTAATAGACACATTTTTTAAAAAGGTAAAAAAAGAAGTAAAATAATTTTAATAGTATAGTTTATCAAAGTATTATTATTTAGCCCTGGCTGGTGTGGCTCAGTGGATCGAGTGTCAGCCTGCAAACCAAAAGGTCACTGGTTCAATTCCCAGTCAGGGCACATGCCTGGATTGCGGGCCACGTCCCCAGTAGGGGGCGCTGGAGAGGCAACCACACATTGATGTTTCTCTCCCTCTCTTTCTCCCTCCTTTCCCCTCTCTCTAAAAATAAAGAAATAAAATCTTTTAAAAACATTATTATTTAACATTTAATCCATATAAAATTATTCATGAGATAGTCTATATTTTTCTCTCAAGTCTGTAAAATGCACCGACTGGACTGCAAATATGGACTTGCCACATTTCAAGCACTCAGTCACTTCCTATGGCTATTGGCCATTGTATTGGACAGCACAGCCCTGGAGGAAACAGGTTAGCACATGATACAGCACATCAGGGGCTGATGACAGAAATAAAGTAGGGGAAGAGATGCAGTTTTCATTATGGTGGTCAGGGGAGGCCTCACATTGGAGCAGGAGGAGAGGGAAAGGTCAGGTGGATATCTGGGGAAAAGCCAGACAGGCAGAGGGAAGGGCAAGTACAAAGGCCCACAGGCAATATATGCAGGAACCGTAGGGAGGCCTGTGTGGTGGAGGGTAGTGGGGGACATGGGGCCAAGGAAGTAACAGGCCCTGCAGGTGACTGTACAGACTTACAGACTTGAGCTTTTATTTGTAATTCTTCTGCAGGTACCAGTTCAGGTATCTCCTCCTCCAGGAAGCCCTCCTGATCCCCAAGCTGGCTGTGATCCCACAGCCCTCTGGGATTTTTCTCTGCCAGAGTCTGTGACACGCTGGGCTGTAGGCGTGTTTCTGGGTGTTTGTGGGCCTGTCTCCTGCCTGTTGAGGTGGGAGGAGCAATGGCATCGGCCTGGTCCAGCTCACAACCTTGGAGCCCCTTCTGTACAGTGAGCATCCCGAGGACTTTAGAAATGAGTCAGGCTACTAACCACACTCTGTACTATTTTTAAAATAAACTTTTAATTAAAATATAAAGCACATACAGAGAAGGGCCCAGATCACAAGTGTACAACTCAATGACTTTTCACAAACCGAGTACTCCAGAAGCCCCCTGATGTCCCTCCAAGTCGCTGCCCACCAAGGGAAACCACTGTCCTGACCTCTCATGCAGTGGATGGCCCAGTATGTTCTTGAGGGTCACGGAAATGGAATGGCACTTATGTGTCCTTCTGTGCATGGCGTCCCTCACACTCAGTGTCTATGAAACCCACTCCTGTGGGTAGGACGACGATGTGTCCTTCTTTGCTATACGAGCACGCACCGCTCTGTAATGGGCACACCAGTTTGCCATCCTCTCCCTTGCCCAGAGGCAACCGGGCCCTCCAGTTGCTGGCCACAGTGAATAAAGCTGTTGTGAACACTCTTGTCAAGACATTCAGCAGACACACGTTTTTACTTTTCATTTCTCTGGGGTAACGAGCCAGGAGCAGGGCGGCTAGGTCGCAGGCATGGATGCTCAGGCTCAGCTTTCCTGGGACTGCCAGGGCTCTCCACCAGCAATCGGGGAGTCACAGATGCCCCACGTCCTCGCCAGCACTGGGCATCACAAGCACTGTTCAGGTATTTGTTTGAGGGAGAGAGAGGGATGCGAGCACCTGGCATTCGCTGAGCACTTACTGTGTATGAGGCACTGAAGCATGTGACTTCATGTAGTCACCACAGTGGCCTGTGAAGTCAGCACTGCCATTACCTGCCTGTCTTGCACCTGGGGAGCCAGAACTCTACAAGGGGAAGCTGCTGGTCCAAGGTCACACAGGAGTCCAGCCAGGCCATCTGATTCTAACATTCATCAGCCCAGCCTCTTGAAAGGGTAGAAGATGCCACCTAGTTTCTGGGCTGCCTTGTTGTCCCCAAGTCCTTCCAGACCGCACCTCAGAGGGTACTCTGCCCCCAGCAGTTCCCCAGGTACCTGCACAGCCCCTCCAGCACCGAAGCCGAGTCAGGGGTCGGGCCTGGCCCTGGGAAGGAATTCCTAAAATACACATCTTTGCAACCCTGAGTCAACAGGCCGAGGACAGAGGGCCCGGGAGCCGCCATATCTAACAAGCCTCTAGGGAGAGCTGATGTGCAGACCTTTTGAGAGCCCAGGTGAGGGTGCTGGGGAGCCAAAGAAGGGATTAGAGCAGGAGAGGGACTCGACGAGGAGAAATACCTCTGGCTGTTAGCTTCCAGAGTGAAGGCTCCGGAGCTAAAACTCCTGGGGCCAGATCCCAACTCTGTTACACACCATTGAGTGACTTACCACGCAGAGCCGCAGTTTCCCCACCTGCAAAATGGGCTGATATTAAAGGTGCCCACCCTCACCCGACTGGCCTGACTGTGAGAAATGAACTTGAGAGCATCAAGGGAAGGTGCCGAGGGTGCCAGAGAAACCCCGACAGCGGCGAGGTCCCTGGAAGGCCTTCCTGGAGGTACCTGAGCTGGAAGTGGGCTGGGAAGGGAGAGGGGGGGAGGGGATGGGTGTGGACACAGCTGGACGCAGGTTGTGCTGTCTCAGTCTTCCCAGGTGTGGGCTGCCTACAGGTCCTTGGGGGTTGAGAGCTATGGGCCCAGGATCAAAGACCTTGAACCAGTCACACACCCTGTCTGGACCTGCTGTAGAGAGTATGGTGTGACAAGCAAGGAGCACACATGGACTCAGACAGACAGGGTTCAAGTCCCCGCTCTCCACGTGCATGTGCACCAGGGGGCTGGCCACGTCATGTCTCAAAGCTGCCACTTCCTCATCTAAGGGTGGGAGAGTCTTGGAAGGTGACCAGTGCCCATGGGTACAGAGCTTCCATGACTGCCTCCCCAGGGGGTGGGGTCACAGCGAGGGGCTCCCCTTACCAGCCTAGCCCCCACGTTCTGCCCACAGTAAATCCGGGGTAACCGACACTCCAAGAACGTTGAAATCAGATTAGAGGCCAGGGCATCCAGCCCCTCTCCCGTTTTACAGATGGACAAACTGAAGTTCCAAGGTCACCGTATGCTCCTGGTGAGAACCCAGGCCTCCTGACTCATACTGCTTTGTGCCTTGGTTTCCCCATCTGTGCACTGGGCCTGGGGGGGTTGGTGGGGAGGCTTTAGGTGGCCATGAGTGTACTGTATGAACATCCAAGGGTGGGGTGGGGGTGTCTCTGACATGTCCCAGGTCGGGCATCGGCCACTCACGGATTACCCAGGCATCCGTATCTGCCAAGCCTGTCTCAAAGCTACCATTGTCCCAGAACCAGGGAAATAATAGGTGATGGGATTAGGGCTAATGGGGAGGGACAAGGGGACAGCCCGGGCATCTGGCCAGGGGCGAGGGAGGGCCCTCCTTCCTCTCCGGCGTGGGCCTGGGCCAGGTTTTGATAGGGCCGACCTGCCAGGGCGCCGTGAGCTGCAGGGGCACCGGCCTCCTGACCAGGCCTCTGGCCTCACCATGCCGCCCCCGACTTGGACTACTCCCCCAAGCCCTCCCCAGACCCCCCACGGGCAAAGACCCCCCACAGAGACACATGCTGACAAAGGCGCACACAACGCACAGACATCCCACCCCGATACATGGCCAGCCCCCAGTAATCTCCAGCGCTGGAGCACCCCGTGACCACAGCAGGCCCCAATGTACATTTCTTTTTCAAAGTTGTGGATTTTTTTTTTACAATCCAGCAAATGACACTGCCTTCCAGGGTCCCTTTAGAATACATTTATTTTTAAAAGTATTTTGAACGTATTATGTGTGAATATACATTTACTTGCAAAAAGGAGTCAGCCTAAAGGACAGTACCCGTGTCAATCCCAGAGAGGAGGTGGGGCAGACGGGCCAGATTCTGGGAGCCGATCCCCACGTGAGTATCACCTATGAGATGTGGAAGCCCCCTCAGCTCAGTGAACGTACGAGTGAATGCCGGACACTCAGACTCACGCAGACATGGACGGACACCAGAGGCCCTCACACACACACACACCACTGCACAGTCGGACGCTTACACCTGCACAGATGCCCCAGGCCGCCCTGGCCCAGAGGCCATTAGTGCTGACACCTGGTCTCGAACAATTGCCACCGCACACCCCCCACACCCCCAGCACAGACTCACCTGTTCACGCTTCTCTTGGCCTCAGAGACTTGCATGTGGCTAACATTTACTGAGCACTTACTTTGTGCCAGGCCTGCGCTAAGCCCCTGTCACGATTTAATTCATTTACTCTTCGTGACAACCTTGCTGAGGTCAGTACTGTCATTATCCCCATTTTACAGGTGAGGAAACTGAAGCTCAGAGGGTGACGTGACTTGCCTAGGGCACACGGCAGTGAGGAGGCAGAGCCAGGATTTGGACCAAGGCAGACTGGCTCCAGAACTCCAGTCCCGACTCAGTCCCTTGACTTGCCGGGTGGCCTTGGGCCAGTTGTCCCACTTCTCTGAGCCTCCGTCTCTGCAGCTATGAGATGAAGACAGTCCTCATCTCTCTCAGCTGTTGTGAGGATTACGGGAGGTGACACAGGCAGGACTCCCGGGAGCACACCGGGCCTTCGACAGGCCCCCTGTGAACAGGGCCATCCTCAGTTACCAAGAATTGGGGGCAAGTAGCTCAGGTGGGTGGGAAGAAGTGGGAAGAACTTTGCCACTTGCAAAACTGTGTGACCCTCAGCAAGGGAGCTGACCCTGCTGTGCCTTAGTTTTCTCATCTGTAACGTGGGGGTGGCAATATTGCCTCTTCTCATCAGGTGAGTGTGGGTGTTAAATGAGATGGTGCAAGGAAATCCCTGAGCACGGCATTAAGCAGGCACTCAATATGCGCTCAGGCCTGCTCCAAGGCTGTGACCAGATTCCCTCAGAACCCAGACTGGTCTTAGACACCAAAACCCACCAAAGGGGGAGAAAGACCACACATCGATTTGCTACAAATAACAAGGTCCAAACATTAGATGTTTGTGAGGGCCTTTCTTCCGTTTATTGCCAAGCCCCCAGCCCAGGCCTCGCCTCGTTCACGTCTTGTTAAAGAAAGCAGCGAGTGGTAGTTAAGGGGGCAGGCCCACCAGGTTCCAATCAGGGGCTCCTTCGCAGCGTGCAGCCAATTGGTTGTTTGCAGGCATTGGCAGCTGAATCCTGTCCCGGTCAGTCCAGCTTCAAGTCCATCACCAGGGCGTTCTGGCAGGAAGCAAAGGGCCAGGTGGGAACGGAGGCAGCAGTGATGGGGCCACGCAGGCGCAGAATGGGATGGACCAGGCCATGGCCAGGAAACGGAAGGCCGAGTTTCAGAGCAGAGGATGAATGAGACTCGCCCTGCGATCCTTCACCTCTCTGAGCTTCAATTTTCTCAATGGTCAAATGGCTCAGACACCCCTGCCTCCCAGAGCGGAGAGAGCATGAGCAAAACGCACATTTAATCCTCTATGTGCAATGCTTGGCACGCAGTGAAAAGCTAATATTTACAAACGCTTACTGCATGCCTTTAGGTAAATTATCTCAGTGAATCATCACAGCAGCTCTCTGAGGCAGGTACCCGTATTATCATCCCCACTTTCAGCGCAGAAAAACGGAAGCACAGAGAAAGGTGAAATAATTAGCCTGAGGTGGCAGGGAAAGAGAGTGACTGAGTTCGTGTTTCCTTCTGGGGAGCCCCTGGCCAAGGGGGGCCAGGTTCTAAGGGGCAGGGCACTGCTCGAGGGATTGGCAGGTCTGTGCTGGTGGGCACGGCCCTCCTTGGCCCTCCAGGCTGAGAGAGTCAGGCTTTTGCTCATCACTCATTGGCCGAAAGTGTTGACTGTCATGGCCTTCCCCACTCCTTTTCTCACCTCTACTATGTCCAGCTCTGCCAGGTTGTAGTTCATGTCCAGAATGTCTGGAAGTGGAAGCCCGACTTGGAGCACATCTGAGAAACACAGTAAGAGTCAGTTCAGCCTGACTACTCTGCCCTTGACTAAGGAGTGGCGGCCTGGAGCAGAGTAGTGGGAAATAGTGCTGTGATTGATTCATGATGTCTGCGAGCTGAGCAGACAGAGACAGCATGGGTCAGATCACCAGGTATTTACAACCCAGGCCTGGGTTGAGATCTAACTCATGGTGTGGGGTCAAGGGTCAAGGGTCCCAAACTGTAGACAGGAGACATTAAGACTACATCAGCCTCAAAGTTTCAGCAGGGACCATCCACTCCCTTTTAGCCTTTCCCATCTGGGGCCAGTGGGGAGGAGCTTCGAGACCACCCAGGTGGCAGCCCTCCTGCTCAGAGTGCTTCTGGGCACCAGCAAAATCAAAGCCTGGCGTAGCCCTCACCATTGACAGCAGGGATGTAGGCTTCTCGGAGAAAGTCAGAGATAAAGCCAGTCAACTGCTTCTCCTAAGGCAGAGAGAGAAAAAGAGAAAATACTCACATTCCATTATTCGATTCAATCCAACAAAGTTTTTTAGCCCTTACCCCAGCTGGGTCTGGAGACCGCAGGAATGAATATTAGAGGCATCAGATAATTTGTCCAGCCCGCACCAGAACTGGGCCTGACGCTGTCTAACTGCAGGCCGATGCCTTTCACCTCTGCTTGGTCCCTTCCCTGTTCAGGTGACGTGTGGGCCTGGGGTCATGGTGCAGGCATGGGGGAATTCAGGAGACACGGGGTGGCCTGTGGACCCCATTTCTGCTCCTATAGAAAACTCAGTAGCTTCGATCAGTCATTCATTCATGACCTGCCTGTACTCCAGTTTCCCCATCTGTGAAAGTGTAATGAATATAATAACATTACTCGCACGGCTTTGATGAGTTTGGGTGAAGCACGTGGCACACAGTAAGTGTTCAGTAAGTACTATTGTTGTTGCTGCTCTTAGCATGCACTTGACCAGGTTCTCTGATGAGCTCTGAGACTACAGAGACCTAATGAAAAGGAAAGCTGGGCCGACCAAGCCAGCTCAGGCTGCTGCTATGCATGATCATGTTTTTAAAATCAACCCAAGGAGATGTCCAGATTCTACCCAGAAAAGAAAGCTGGAGCTCAGAGAGGCTACGTGACTTTCCCAAGGTCACAGAGCAAGTTGGGATCTCCAAACCCCACACTGATCTGCTCTGCCTACTTTGTCTCCATTTCAGGGTCCTTCCCTGCATTCCCAAGAGAGAATAGGCCCAGTCTTGCCAGACTAGGCAGAAGGACTCGGGATACTTACACTGAAGGCACCAATCGATGAGGACTCCCGGGACAGGCTCAGTAATCTGCGGAGAAGGAAACAAGGAGGGGGAAGGGCAGTCAGAGCCACTGCCCCTGGCCTTGGAGAAAGGGGAATTCAAACACCCCAATCCCTCCCTGATGCAGAAGTTCCCTCTCTGCCTTCCTATCAGGTGTTTATAAGTCTGTGCTTGCATGCTACCTTTGATGGGGCACTCACTACCTTTCGCAGCCCATTCTGTTTTCCACAGCTTAAACCACTGCCTCCTCTCATTGGTCCTGACTCTTCCCTCTGGGACCCCTAGTCGTGTCTATTGCTCCTGCCCAGGGCCAAGTATCCAGAGATTAGCAGCCCAACTAATTAGTCCCAGATCCTTGAAGGTGACGGAGTTAGGACTCTTCATCCAGCCGCATCCCCTACACAACCTCCAGTAGGCTCTAATAAACATTGGCACCAGAACAGACCTTGCAATGGTCATCTGGGGGCGTTAGCTCTCCCACACCTACTCTCTATTCCAGTAACAACTCCTCCGTTTTCTACTATCATTCCAAGACATTCAGGTGGGGCTGAACCCAGAGCCCCCAGCCTGAGCACATGACCCAGACCTGGCCAATCAGAGCGGTTGTGGTGATTAGCTTAGGGTTAGTCATGCGATCCATGGAAAACCAATGAAAAACATCCATGGTCATTTTGTTACAACTATTGGACAAGGGAACTCTCTTGTTGTTGGGGTCACTTTGCCACTGCCTGGGGAGAGAAGCTGCTTGAGAATTTAGCCAACAAAGTGGACTGCAAGGGCCAAGGGAGGGGTGAGACAGGTTTTTGAGGACTTTGTTTGTGTGCTTAGATCCAGCCATGCCTGAAAGCAAATCAACCTCCAGAATTTTCAATTACATAAACCAAAAGATTTCCTTTGAAGCTAAAGTCAGTTAAAGATGGAACTCTCTCGCAACAGAAAGAATCCTGGCCTGACACAAGTCAGATGTAAGATTAAGGCACCTACAAAAGTTAATGTACAACTAAAGGTAAAACTAGGGTGTTCAGTGGGATAGTGAATACACTGGAGGTGGCCAGTGCCGCACATGTGGACAGAGCTCTGTAAATGTTAGCTGTTATCGGCCTAAGGAAAGGCTGCCTTTGAGGAGGTATCATTTGAGCAGGGCACGGATAGGTGGCACTTGGACAATACAGGCAAAGGCCTATTAAGTGGAGAAAGGAACATGGGCTCCCGATCAGACCCACTGTGTAAGATCCTGGTGGGATAGTGAGAGCAGTGGTGAGAGAACTTGAGAAGAGCCTTGAGTGCCAGGCTAAGATTTGAGAAAAGATCATACAGACAACGAAGAGCCACTGAGGGTTCTTGAGCAGGAATAGTGACCAGTTCTGCCTGGCAGTTTGGGCTGTGCTGGATGGATCAGAGAAAGATCCTGGAGCAGGAAAACAAATGGTGTTGGTAATGCCCTTGCAGGGGTGCAGGGGAGCCAGCGTGGGCAGCAGACTCCTACCTGTACAGAGAGGTGGTCATCTGCAGCCGGTTCTCATGCACTGAATACTGAATCTTCAGGTTGAAGTGCTGGCATGGGGGGAAGCAGGGAGAAGGCAGTGGGCCCCCATTGGGGCCAGTAAATCCAGAAGTTTTACAACCTTCCCAACACCATTACTACTGCCAAGACAGAAGGGGTCTTCCTCTCTGCCTCATCCCCATCTTCAGGAACCGAGCCCCAACCCAAGCTCCTCATCCCTCCCTGTACCTGGCTCAGGACAGCATTCTCAAAAATATCTGGCATGTTTGTAGATTCCTGCATGTATCATGTAATTTCTCCGGCATGCAGTGCCCTCCATCACCAGCCTCTCCAAGGTTAACCCCTCTCCTGGCCAGTTCCTGCTCAACTTTCAACTTCCTGCTTAGGGAGCCTCTTCTAGGAAGTCCTTTGTGATTTCCTCAAACTGGATTTAGGATTTCTCTAGGCTCCTACAGTCCCCTAGTTGAGCCCTTCAGTGCCCTTACAGGGAGGAAGAGTGGGGAGGGAGGGAGGAGAGAAAAAGGAAGGACTAAACCGTTGACATTTCTAGCCATTCAGGGTTTCAATGGCAGAGCTAATAATCCAACACCAGGTAACAAGGTCTGAGAAGTTAGGACCACACAATTGAAATGAACTAAGACCTCTTCAATCCATCACTTGGATATCAACTAAAATCCCACCTTCCAAGAGGTTGGGCTTAAATGGGGACCAGATTCCACTCACAGCTTCCAGGAGAAAGAGGGACACAGGAGCCTTGCCCCGCCGCGGAACAGCAAACATTTCCAGGGTACCATGGAGGTGCAGCAGGCTCTCCCCTGTCTTCATGGTGACCTTGGGGGGCTTGTTTATCCTGATCTGAGTCACCAAGGGCTTCGGCTTGGGATAGGCCTCAGCCACCTACAGAAACCAGGAAACGCCCCTCAGAGCCAACCCTCAGCCCGGTGGCTTCCGTTGAAACCAGGAGTCCGTCATGAAATAGGTGATTCCCCCTTGGGCAGAGGAAGTACAACATACAAAGTCTGGGGTGTGACTATCAGGAAATGAAATGAACAAAACAGACCCTCTGGCTATTTCTGTATTGGACACTGGATAGAAAATGCACAAATGCTGACCCGAAGAGTACTGTATGGAGAAGTCCAGGTGATTCCACCCTGGACAAGGGAAATGAGCGTTGAAAAGCTGCCTCCCCAGTTTTCTCATTCCTTCAACTACAGGAGAACAGAGCAGGGCAGGACGTGGCGATCATGGGTAGCTGGGGCACTCACTTCAGGGATGAAGCCAGCCAGTGTCTCAGTGGTTTGCGGGGGCAGCTTACCAACCTACAAAGTGCAGATCAAGGTTAGGATTCCTGAAGCCTTCCATGACCCAGCCTAATAAATATCTCCTCTGACTCAATCAGGTGGGCCCTGGGAGGGTTCCTTCATCAAAACACTTGTCACTCTGTGACTGAGTAGATGATGAATTCCTAGGTAGCCCAGACTATGGCTTGCACATTCCAATGCCCATAGGTCTTAGCACAAGACTAAATACTGAGAAAATGTTGGGTGAAAAGGTGGGCAGATAGATGGCATTGAGTGGATGTAATGGGTGTGTGTGTTGAAGGGTGGTGCATGGATGGATTCATGGATGGATAGATGGATGGGGAAAAGGGATAAAGAGACAAGTGGGGTGAATGGGGAGAACGCATGGGTAGGAGAGTGTTTGTGCAGGAGAATGAGTAATAGATGGACAGGTGGATGGGTAGGTAAAAGAATAAAAAGAATAATGAATGGGATGATGGGTGGACACAAAGATGGTGGAAAAGTATGATAAACGGATGAAAGAATGGATGATGGATGGGTTAATGGATGTGAGGACGGGTGGGGAAGTACATGGGTGGATAGTGGGCACATGGATGGAAGGATGAATGGATGGATCAGTGGGGATAGATGGATGGATGGGTGGATGGATGAGTAGATGGTGGTTACATGCACAGAGAGATGGCGGATAACAAAGTTAACTCATGATAGAAACCTAAATCAGTCCTGGGCTCTCCCAGTCCTAGGGTTGCCCACAGCCCCTTAGGATAATTCTGAGAATGAACACACAAGAAAGAGACCATCATTTCAGGGGGCAGAAGCAGATGGAAGGAGGTGTGGCACTGGGCAGCTCACCCTCCTATCCTGGATGTTCAAATCAAAGGACTTCTGCAGAAGGGCAAGCTCTGCTGTGAGGAGGGTGGCCGAGAGCAGCAGCTGTGAAGAACCTTCAATGTAGTCCTCAGGGAACTCGGGGGCCTCCCCGGAATCAGCAAGCTGGATGGCGTTGCCCTCTTGCTGCTGTACCACAGGCTGTGGGACAGTGGACAAGAGACATCAGCCTTGGCCATGAGGGAATGTGGCTAGGGGTGAGTCTCAGTCCTCCAAACTAATGTCACTCAAACCAGCCCTAAATCAGCAAGTCATCAGATGTCACAGTCGGAGCAGTCTACAGCGGCTCAGCCGTCCCAGGGTGCAGGCGGGTAGGTGGAGGCCTGCTAGGGCAAGGGCGCCAGTCACTAAACCACTGGCGGTTTCTCCTGCAATTGCTTAAGTAACCTCAGTTAATCGGACTCTGACCAGCCGAGCCCTCATTTATGCAGAGCAGGTTTTCTGTTTTATTCTTGGAAGAGAAAGGTAATAAGTGGAAGATAATGTGGGGCCTATAAGAACCACACTGGAAGAAGACTCCACAGGGAGATAACTTGTTGGGATTTTTCTTCCCATTCCTGGAAGATCTCACCTAGTCACCTGCAGCTCCGGAAACCTGAATGAGGACCCAACTCTGCCACCAACTCACGGTGGAACCCTAGCCTCCTCCCAGGTCTCATTGTTCTTCTCAGTACAATGGTACGACACAACGGGTGAGCCACTCTTTGGGAGAAGCAGACAGCCTTGGGAGAAGGTGTGAGCATGGAGTTGGCAGTCCTGGGAAATCAGCTCAGGTACTCAGAGCATAAAGAGGGAAAGGACCCCAGTGTCAGGGAATGATCTCCTGGGTGGGCCGGGTCTGCAAGGACCACAGCCCCAGACAGCCCCCACTGCTCAGGCTGATGAGCCTGAGACCCCAGGCCCCAGGTGACCCCCTGGTGCTTACACTGAAGTCCACTTGGATGTAGCTGGCTGTGGTGGTTGGCATGGATGTCAGGACATACTTCACGGTGCCCATCTGGCCTATGGGCATGGGGGCTGTACAAAGAGGAGATTCTGCTTAGGTGCCAACTCAGAGGCAGCTCAGAGAAGCCAGCATCAGCCGACCACCTGAGCCTGAGCTGTGTGCCAGGAATCCTCGCCCTTGGTGTGGCCCAAGGCAAATCACTTAGCAACTCTGGGCCTCAGAGTTTCATCAGTAACTTCATCTGTAGAATGGAGGCACTGGTGCCTGACCTGGAAAATCCTGCCCGCTGAGAGATTACCAAGGGTTGTCACAGCCCAGTTGTCCCCACAGAGTGGCAGGGCCAGGGTTACCAGTTCTGTTTTACAGATGAGCAAACTGAGGCTTGTGGGAGTGAAGTGACGTGTCCTAGGCCACACTGCTGGGCACATAAACCCATCTTCTCCATTCCCAGCTATTGGGCTTTCCTCTCCCCTACGCCAGAGAGTCCTGTGAACCCTGAGATGATGGAGGCAAAGATCCTCTTGGCAAAAAGAAGAGGTATCATTACTATCAGAATTGCTGTTCAGGGTGCAAGGTATGTGGATGAGCCCTCAATGGCTGCTGTCCTTGGAGTCTGGAGGGGTGGGTGATGGTTACAATAGTGGATGGAGAGCTAAGAAGCAAGGACCCCAGCATTCGTTAGGGTCTCAGGCTTCCCATCTGGACAGTGGAATGATGGACAGACACCATGACCTTGGGCCTCCTCTAGTCCCAAACAGGGCTGGGAGCTGGCACCTGAATGGGGAGTGGGGCATCAAAGTCCACCCATCCTGATGTCCCCCTGTGCAAGCAAGGCATGGCTAAATCTACTCACCATTCAGGTTGGCCCACTTCCTGTTCACGTACACCAGGACTGCATCGATGGCTGGACACATCTGGAAGCAGAGAAGGTACTGATGGGGCCCCTGTGTGGAGGGCCTCACTCTTCACAACTGAGCGTTACTCTATAGGGAGTCCCAAGAGCCCTGGAGGGACAGGGACTGGAGGGGCCACCGAGGCCACAGTCACATGGAAAATCAGTGGCAAAGCCTGAGCTAGAATCCAGATCTCCTGACCCCAGCCTGCAAGATCAGTGAGGATGAGTCCCAGTGACTGGTAATCTGGGCAGGGTTGGCAAGCTCTGATGTGCAGGCTGTCACTTCTCCTGTGCTCACGGCAGACATCACTAGATGCTCACGGCACTGCCTCCCGCTGAGCCAGCCACCGCCTCAGACTCCTCCTCAGCAACTACCAGTCAGTCAGGGTCAGCACCTAAGATAAAATGCACCTACCAGCCCTGGTCTAAGCACTCCTGTGGGTGGGGGTAGAGGCTTGCTCTGGGCACTCACCAGGCCAGGGAGAACTTTGTGAAGGGTGCTGTCCAGGAACTTGTTGATAACATTAGGCATCATGCTGGACACAGAAAATGGGGACAGGGGCACAGATGGTAGGAGGTTTAGTACAGGACATACAGGGACATGGCTGAGAAAGTGCTATGGCTCAGGAATTGGGAGGCTGAGCCAGGGCGGGGCGCAATGTGAACCCTGCCTTCCTCCCCAGGCATAGAGCCCCTCACTTGCTAGGAAGGTTGGTCTTCACGCTGACCAGGATGATCTCACAGCCCTCACTCTTGAATGTGGGGAGGCCCGTCTCCTCGTTCTGCAAAATCCGGTTGGTGGCTGTGATGTTCAAGACCACAATGATCTCCATGTTCTTACCTATGAAGCTGGAAGAGAGGGCAGGCAGGCGTCATGGGTATATCTGCCACCGTGGCCACTATCCTTATCTCCTCTTTGCCCACATTCTCAGGAGCTCTGGAAGGGAGAAAGGGTGGGGGACCACCCACACAGGACAAAAAGGGGATGGGGCCTGCCCAAGGTCACAAAACCAGTCTTTCCTCTCCCCTCTTGCTTTGACGAACTCTTACACATCCTTCAGAACCCTGCTCAGCTTTCATCATCTCCAAAAAGCTTTTTCTGATCCCCTCACCCTGCCAATGGGTCCTCTGTCCTAGGTTAATCATTCATTCTACGATTGTCTGCTCAGGTCTGGTTCCCATCAAAGGTAGGAACCAAGTTTGCGTCACCTTGGACCACAGCACCCAGATGGTACACAGTAGGTACTCAATAAATGTATGTAAGGGTGAGACAAGGATACCATTCTCCTTCCCTCCTCTCCACCCCTGTCATACTCACCTCTTGCCAGTGATGGTCATGCCCGTGGATACACACTGGAAGATGCCCACCCCTGGGGTGAAGCTCAGTGTGATGACAGGCAGCTTCACATCCTTGACCTTCATACTGGGAGGAGACAGACATCCACAGCAGTGAGAACTGGGCAGGGGAGACCTTGCCAAGCTCTCAACTCGCTCCTCTACCACCTTGCTTGGGAGGCCGTAGGTAAATCCCCTACCCCGTGTTCTAGGGATGAGCCTGCCTTAGGGGCCATCAGGAAACACCAACCGAAGGCTGAACACGAACAAACCTGTACAGAGAAAGCACTCACCATGTGTGAGTCGAGACACCTGGCTGACTGTGTGACCTTGACCTGCACCCTTCCCTTCTCTCAGCCTCAGTTTCCTCATTGGCAACTGTAGGGTGTTTAGTAGCGTCTCTGGCTTTTACCCACTAGAGGCACCTCCCCACCCCCACCCCAGCAAGTCAGGACAACCAAAAATGTCTCCAGACATTACCAAATGCCCCTTGGAGGCAAAATCACCCCTGGTGGAGAACCTCCAGTCTGAGATCCAGGACAACAGAGATGTGGCACATCTACCTTTACCTGCCTATCCTGAGCTCTTGGCAGACATTGCTAATTGATTGCAGTCCTATTTCCTGCTCAGTCCAGAGAGTGCCTCCCCAGGACATCATTCCAGGCAGTCCCTACCAATCAACCCCATATGGCACTTGCAATGAGTTGGAGTGTGACTTTCAACCTCACTTCCTCCCAATGACTCTGCTCACAATAGGCCAAGAATTGTCCTCAGTGGATGACTGTGCAGAATGAGGCCCAGGCAGGAGCAGTGGCCTGCCCAGGGCCTCAGAGCAAGCCAACAAAAGGCAGGGAAGAGGCCCCACACCCTGCACTAGCTGTCCCACCTGCCTTCTCAGGACCTGGCATGGCCCTCCCCACCACCCTCTGCCCTAGCCATCACCCCACCCCCTCCACACACACACACACAAAGCCCCTCTCCTGCTCACTCAGTGATGCCCTTGATGGGTTTCACCCCCGGACGTTTCTTGCCCGCCTCAGCCGCCATCTTCTCCAGGATATGACTCTCGTCCATAGCGCTCTGGACCTCTGGAAGGGGGCAGGGTCCGGAGAGACACTCAGCTGGGCTCCTCGCTGCTCCCCTGCCCTGGGCCAATTTCTCTGGCCTCCCAGGCCCGGGCCACTTACACATGGACCCAAGGTGAGTCATGCCCAGCCCTCCTCCAGCCTCATGGGGGAGACACAGTCACCAGCAATGTCAGTAATGAGTGACAAGAGCCATAATAAATGCAGGCAGCTGGAAGAACCACACGAATGGTTTGGGCCAGGAAAAAAAGTAGCTGGGGAAGGATTCTAGGAGAAGGTGACATGTCAGTTGGTCCTTGAGAGAGGAATAGGGACTTTCACCAGGAAGCAAAGGGATAACGGGTGCTACTCCAGGCAGAGGGCATAGCAAGTGCCAAGTGGGGGAAAGGGGCTGCAGGTGGCATGGTGAGGAAGGAATGAGAAATTTGGCATGGCGGAGGGGGCAGTGCGGGACGTGACAGAGAGCCTGGAGCAGTTTGCAGGGGGCACATGATGGAGACCCCCAGCCACTCTCACAGCTGGATGATTAGTGAACTCATCTGGGATCGTGTGAAAACGCAGATTCTGTGCCTGAAGCCAAGACATTCTGATTCCCCACACCTAGAAGCCCCAACCCCACATAACACTGCCCAAAACACCCCATAATGGTCACAGGCTAATTCCCAGAGAGGGGATGAATACGGAGCTGACTGGACTGTCATTAGCCCTTTATGCCTGGATGGAAATTCATTTCCCTTGAAGTCACAGAGCTCAAAGGTGGAAAATAAATTTTTACTCTAGTTCCCCCAGGCGATTTTAATCTCATCTTTTCTTTGATCCTTCCAGGCAAAGACTGGCCATTTCTTTAGGGTAAGTCCATTGCCTGAGGTCACAGAAAATTACTGGGTGGCCTGGGATTTGGCTGTGTCTGTCACTCCCACTGCCTACTTGAGGCTTCCAACTGTTCTCTTCAGAGCCCGCTCCAAGGAAGCACGATTTCCAGCTGTGTCCCCAACTTGTGAAGAGATCTGGGGCATGTCATCCCATTTTGCTTATAAGTGTTTTATGAGGATCCTAGGATGCTCGAGGCCATGCAAACATGAGCAGTCACTGCATACCACCCATGCCCTACCCCACCCACCCGCCCCCCAACACCCCCAACCCTGGGCCTGCCCACTCACCGTGGTTCATGATGTCCATGCCCAAGCGCAGCAGTGCCCCGGGCTCAGCTCGTGCGTGGGTCAGTAGGCCGCAGAGTGCCAGACACAGGACCCACAGCATGGCTCCACCTGTGCCACCGGGCTTGAATTGGGTGCAGCCCAGCAGGCTCTGTTTCCCCTGGAGACCTCCCATGCTCCAGAGCATACCAGGCCCCCTGGATGATCTCCAGGGTCCAGGAGCCTTTGGAATTCAGCCAATTAAGCCAACCTCATTACTGCCTTCCAGAGGGGTCAAAGAGTGTCCAGATCAAAGACAGGACCTCTGAAGTCACCCTCATCGGGTCACTTCCCTCTCTAAGCCTCAGTTTCCTCATCTGTGGGCATGATACATTCTGAGCAGTCTGCACTACGGGGCTGGTGGGAGGTTCAGCTGCAGTTTTTCATGAGTTCAAGTGCGGCTCAGTTCCAGGCAATGCTGGGGCCACAGAGGGGATTCCAACCTGGTCCTGACTCAGGAAACTCCTATTGCCATGTGGGAACGAGGGAACCCCCATCCCCCTACCTCGACACTGCAGCCAATGGCATACCCCCTTCTTTCAGGTCAGTCTCATTTCCAGAAATCTCAGCTCCTAACCCCTCAAGGCCTCTTAAAACACCCTTCACCAATGGGGAGATTGAGGCACATACCCACGGTCTCATTGCCAGTGAATAGAGAACTGAGTAAAGATCTCCCAACCTAGACCCTTCAAAGTTCCCCTTCCACCCCTGGGCCTCCGGAAATCCCTTCCTCCCACTTACCAAGACTTCAGTTTGTCCCAACCAGAGGCCACGTGTTTATCTCAGGCTTGAGCTGTGGCTGAAAAGAACAAGGAGGGGCCACAGGGCCTGACCTGTGTCACCCACACAGGGGGAGTTCCAGCTGGGCTCCTGCTGACAGCAGGCTCAGGCCACTGAAGGCTCCACTGATCCGCAAACAGAGATGGACACCTACATCGAGCCCATTCATTCATTCACTCGTTTATTCATTCAACTCACATTTATCGAGTACCTACTATGTGACGGGCAGACCAGGCTACAAGGTAGATATGGCAAATAGTCCTGCTTCTCCTGAATCTTAAAGAGAAGTGATAGAATGGGACACACCGTGTGTGTGCGTGTGCGTGTGTGTGTGTGTGTGTGTGTGTGATGGGGGTGGGAGGTGAGCATTTAAAAAACCAGGGCAGACCGTTCAATCCTATAATTGATATTTGCTAAGTGAAAGGATAAGTTTCTTTCTCATTTCATTCAGTATTTAGATATCTATCTGGGTTTGAAAATAAGCAATCTTGGTGTTTCCTCGACCCCTGTGAACACAACCTGTGCCGTGGGAAGGTGCAAGGCATATGCACGCTCAGCGTCAAATCTCCTTGAAAATCATACCCAGAGGGACTGTGAAGTTCGGCGCCAGGGTGACAAAGCTGGGAGGGGCCTGGCGAAGGTCTCCTCCAGCCCCAGATACATCTCCTAGCTGGGGAGACTGAACCCTGAGACTGAGCACCACTCCATCCCCCCAGCTCCAGGCCAGGACTGACAGTGTTAAGGCCATCCTGGACAGGACTCTTTGCCCTCTTAAAATGCGAAGTGGCTGGGGGTAATGAAGTCGGGTGGGTGTTTCTGGGACAGTCAGTGTCAGGGTTTTGTTTCTGACTGTGCTTGTGCTTTTGCCTAAGCTGTCCCTCCCTCTTAAACTGCCCTCCCCGCACCCATCCATAATTTGCTTCTCCCTCAAGACCTAATTTCAGCCTTTGCCTCCCCACCAAAAAGCCTCCCCTCAACCCCCAAGTGCCCCTATCCTCAAAGATCTCAGTCCATCCTGCCCCCAAATGAGTGTTTCCTGCTGCTCCCACCCACATTCTTTGCTCACAACTTTTCCTGCACCTGGAGACCCTCCTTCCCTTTCGCGGCCTGGCAAACGTTCTTAGATGCACCAACCCTCTCCTTCATTCCCGCATGGCTGCCCCGTTGTCCCAGCTCAGCTCTGAGCTCCTGCCAAGCAGGGCCTGGGCCTCAGATGGAACTCGAGGAGGCCCCTCAGACCTGCTGTCTCCTGGATCTTTCCGAAGTCCTAAAGCACCTGCAGGTTGCAATGCCCAGTGGCTTCCAGGCAGGTGGGGAGCACCGGGCAGAGGTCAGGACAGAGAACCAGGCCCTGACCCTGCTCACTTGCTGTGTGATCTCAGGCAAGTCCCTTCCCTTCCCTGGGCCTCGGTGTTCTCATCTGTAAGTTGACAGGGCTGGATAAGACACTCTCTGGGGAGAATTCTACAGGTGGGACCTGTCCTTACCTTGCTGAGCCTGGGGACGTCCTGCAGATGACTGACCCCTCCTCCGAACCCCAGGGATGAGGAAGCCCTTATATTTGGGAGACTGATTAGCTGCTTGGATAATTAAGGCTTTAATAAGGCCCAGATAGTTATCTAGAGGCCTAAAGAACAGGAGCCCCAATGCTCACGTGATGCTTTAGTCTGTTCCAACGTAAATAGCACAGAGGACAAAGGTGGTTGGGAACCCAGGAGGGGGGTAGGGGTGGGGGTGGGAGTGGTCACCAGAGTAGGTATGAGGGCTCACGTTGCCCCCTTGCCTAGACCCAGTGTCTCCCACAAGACTGGGCACACAGTTGGCACTCTTCTGTTCCTTCCACAAACATTTATTGAGCACCTACTGTGTGCCAGGCCTATACAGGCCTGTGGGGATGCCTCAATGAACAGGCAGTTGAGTTCTTGTTCTGAGGGGGCTCCTAGCACTATGAGGGGAGATGAACACTGCAAGTCAACAATCACAAAGCCAGGTCATTCCCAGGAGACAAAAGTGGTGGAAGCCACTGAACCTGGGGACGAGCAGGGAGGGAAGAACAGGATTGCAGTCAGAGCTGAAGACCACTGGAGCAGGGGATGTTGGAGCTGATGTCTGAGGGTAAGCAGAGCCAGCTGTACAAGGCAGGCAAAGATACTTCAGGAGGGGGCTGCCAAGGCAAAGGCCTGGGAGATGTTGGCTGGACCATCAGGCCTTGTCCCCTCTCTGAGACTCACAAGGGGCACAAGGAGCTAATTGCCCAGAGGGGTCGCTCCTGGAGGAGATGCCAGGAGATGGTAAATTCAGGGTGGGGGTTTCTCTCTATATCCAGAGCTGAAGGGCAATGAAGGGAGGGTGGCCACACAGTGAGCTGACCATAGAGCTGAGCCTAGAACCCAGGTCTTGGGGTACCCAGCCTCAGCTCTGCTCTCCATGAGGCCATTGGGAGGCCTGACTGGGGAGGGCTTGAGGGAGGGCTACTGGATGCCAGGGGTTGCCCTCACCCACCCCACAGGGAGCCCACACATCTGAAAGACTGTGGAAGCTATGTGTCTACCATGTACATGGGGCCACTGAGGTGGGGGTTGGGGCAGGGCCCTGCCTGATATCAGGGGGGCTGAAACTAGGGTTTGGACAGGGTAGGAGAACTCAGGTTGGCCCAGCCCAGTCTCCATCCTGACCTGGGCCCTGAGCTGGAGAATCAAGTCTACAGATAGCATCGCTTTATCCTTATGGATCGGCCCCCAACTGACAAAGGGACAGGTAGGCCTCACCTCCTGCACGCAAGTCCACCCCAGTCCACCTCTGGTCACCCGGCCCCTCCCTGCCTCCTCCCAGAGCCATCCTGGGCATTGGGGGGTGAAGGAGAGCAGGAAGGACACAGGGTGGGGGAGGCTGGAGAAACCTCCTTGCATGGGTTCAAGGATCTGGGCCCCAGCCACTGCCCTCACAAGCTGTGTGGCCCTGGGCAGCTCCCTCAACCTCCTTGGGCTGCTGGTGTATCCTCTTTATGATGAGTGGGCAGAATAACAATAGTAATTCTGAGCAGGAAAAGAACAGTCATGCCATTCCTTGTTACCCTAAATTCAAAGTAAAGTGGCCCAATGGCCAGATGTAAATAAAAATCAAATTATTTTAAGGAAACAATATTTCCTGGGGGCTTTGAATGAGATACCTCTAACCTGGCAGCCACGGCCTGGGGACAGCCTTTCCACATGCATGCCTGCAGCTGTTTCCAAACAGAAACTGGAGCTCATCACAGCCCCTCCCTTGGCCCATCCACTCCGAAGGCCTCTTGCCCATGCTGCGCCTGACCACCTCCGTCAGCGCCCCTGCATGGTCACACACAGAACAGACACTAAAATGGCAAGCACAACCCCCTACCTTCCCTCCCTTACCTCCCCCAGGCTCCTTCCCCTCCCCCCTTCCCCCCACGCTACTTGCAAGTGCACACTGAGCTGCCCATGGTCTGCCCAGCCACTCTGGTCCAGCTCCGACCCGGCCAAAGCAGCAAATTTCTCTGCCATCCAGGAGGCCGAATCACACCCTCTCCAGTGAGGTCAGAGCCCTTCCAAGCTTTTCCTTCCTTGGGTACTACCCCTCTGCCTTAGAGTACCATACAGTTTCTTTCTGGTTCTTGTTTTCCCATAGTTAGTAATTCTTCATATTAAATGTTCCCTGTTTAAGCTACTATGTGGTTTCTACTTTCTGAATGGACACAGACCACCACACTCTTGTGTCCCCTTCAGGACTGAGCTAGTTTTCTCTCTTTCTACAGATCATAGCTTTGTCCCGGACACAGAGCTTGACTCAGGCATTTCTTCCCCCTGCTCCTAAAAGAGCATATAGAACAGAGTACTCATGGGTACAAAGACCTAGGTGGTTGGAAAAAGTGGATGTGTGAATGGCAGGACGGATGGATGGGTGGATGAGTGGATGAGTGGATGGATGGACGGATGGGTGGATGGATGGGTGGGTGGATGGATGGATGGATGGATGGATAGATGTGTGGATTGATAGGTGGGAAGATGAACAGATGAAAAGAATACTGGATCACTAGACTGTCTGCCTAACGGGTGGACCTTACATATTGAACTCATGATCTTTGTCACTACTACCTTCATGGGCTGGGGCTGTGCCTTAAATTTTGTCTCCCATATTGCAAACCACCTCAGCCTTGGGCTGAGCCTATATTAAATCCCAGTAAAAGTGGGATTCATGAATTCATTAACAAATGAAGTAAAGTCCATGCTGTCCTGAGCAAAATTATGAGGTTGGATTTTACAGCCTGCCCTTGCCACTCTCTCAGCTCCGCCCCCATCTCCTCCTCACTGCCCAGACTCTGGGCTGGTTCCAAGCCCTCAGCTTGTCATATTGAGACTTTAGGGATGAGCCAATAAGCCACTCAGAGGGAGAGGCTAGTGCCATGCAGTACCAAAGACTTCACTCTCTGGTGGTGGAAATTCGGGCACATTTTGCTCCCCAGGAAAACTAAACAAAACATGAATCCTGTATATCTAGGCAGGAAGGAAAAATGTCTTTAGCTAAAAGATCAGCTTATGGGGGGTGGGGGTAGAAAATCACATGGCTTTGGTCCCTCGTGATTGTGTCCCTCAGTCTTCCTTCCCTAGGCCATATCTTGTCATGTGTGACCCACTGAGTTTGAAGAGCTTTTGGAGGGAAAGGAACTTAGGCGTGTTCACTGAGGCCATAGGCTCAGGAGGTGGATCTTGTCTCCTTTGGACAAAAAAGGTTGCTCACAAATCAGGCAGAGATGGAGAAGCACATGAGAAGGCAGGGAACTGATACCCTGACACCTGAGGCTCATGGCTGAGGGACCAAACCCAGGTGGAGGTGCTGGTGAATGGAAGAGGAAACTGGACATCTTATGCCTGGATTCCAGAAAGGTCACAGTCCTGGGGATTGGCTGCCATCTGCTCTAAGACTCTGGCCACATTTCTCTCCTCACTGGATCCCTCGGTCCCTGAATCTGTGAAATGGGACTCCATATCCCACCTGTCTGATTCATGGGGCTCTTATGGGATCCTAGCAACAAGATTGGATGTGATGCTGTAGAGGGAAAAGGCATGGGGCATGCCACCAGGTATGGCACAGTGCCTCAAGGGCCACCATGGCAGTAACTTCCAGGTCATCTGGGTTATCCTCCAGGGTCCTCTTTCAAAATATGAGCTCCCCTGGGCAAGGAGGTAAAGGAGGTCAATAGAGGTGTGGTCACATCTTCCTCTCCCAAGCAGCTTTGATGGCTCCAGGGATACACAGGGCCCAGGAACTGCACATAGGGAACTGGCCTCAGTTATGCAAAGAGCTTGCTGGGCTGGGCTGGAAGTTGCAGCTCAAGAGAAGATATTTAATACAAGAGGGTACAGGGCTGTGCAGCCTGGAGGAATAATGTGCTCTCTACAATGAGGGGGTGCTGGAGGGAGGAGGGGAAAGATGATGGAAGAGGGGAGGGTTAAAGGAGAAGGGCAGAACGGGAAGGAGGGAGGGAGGGGAATCCAGGCACGCAGCAAAGACCAAACAGCCCGCCTGGGCCATACAGCCTGTTGGAGATGGCTGTGTGTGGCTTCGCCTCAGTTTTCCAAGTGACTTGAGACAAGAGGGACCCCCAGAGCAAGGAGCTGGCCCACTCTCAGCCCTCCCAGTTGTCCTGCCTCAGTGCTGGTAGGAGAGTCCGCTGGATATCACCACGTAACCCTGAAAGGCAAGGAAAGCCATGGGCCCAGTCAGAGGCCACATGAGGACCCGTATGACCCTCCGCTGTCCCAGCAGCTTGGCTCTCAGTTCATGCTCTGTCACTCTTGCTCTGTGTCCTAAGGACAGTCCCTTGCCTCTCTGGGCCCACCTCAAAAATGCTACCAAGAGGATGCAGTGCAACCATGCAGGCAGAGCTCTCAGCATGGGGCCTGCACAAGACGTGTCCATATGTGGTCAGCGCCACCTCAGTTTTATGACTGGGAGTCCAGACCATTGAGTAACTCCTCCAAGTCCAAGTTCAAGTCTTGCCAGCAGAGCCAGGTGCTCCCCGTATGTCTTCTACTCTCTACAGGGCACTGCAGAAACACCCCGGCGGCCTGCTCATCATCCATTCATTTAGCAAATCTTCACTGTGTGAGCCAAGCCCTGTGACAGGTGATCGGAACCCAGCAGACAACAAGCCGGACCAAGTCCCTACCCATGTGGAGCTCTTATACGGTCCAATATGGTAGCTACTAGCCACATGTGGCTAATCACATTAAAATTAATTAAAATTAAATAAAATGTAAAATTCAGCTCCTCAGGTGCACTGGCCCCATTTCAAGTGCCCAAGAGCCACATGTTCCCAGTGGCCGATAGTGGCTACTATGGTGGACAATGCCGAGTCCCATCCTGGCAGAAAGTTCTACTGAACAGCCCTGGTTGTGGGGACCTTTGACTTCAGACCCAGCTGGCTGGATCTGTGGGTCCGCCACTGCCCAGGCCTGTCTGGGAGAGTCTTGGGGAAATTCCCACTAATAGCCCTGGCTGCTTCGTGTGCCCATTGTTCCTTCCTGGGGGGTGGATCACCCAAGTGCCTTGGTACCATAGTTCTTAAGCAACAAGGACATCCCCCCTGGAAAGACATCAGTGGTTCTCAGGAAGGAAGGAAGGTCAATAACACCCAGATGTTGGACTTGAGGGACCTTGGCTAGGATTTCTGCCCTATGTGTGTCTCATTGAGTGAATTAGGAAAAATATTACCCTTTTATGTCCCGGGTAAAACAGAAAGCAGCTGTGGGATCTCACCCTGGGCAGCCATTGGGATTTAGTGTTACTCTGGGCCCATAATTTCTGATCAGGGAAAGTGATTTTAGAAGGGGTCAAGAAGCCCCTTCACCCATCCAGCCTGCAGAGGTTTGTGTGCAAAGCCAGAAGGAGCCCCTTTGTCATTCTCCCCCCGACACCAAGAGGCTGTACCCACCCAGGGCACAGAATCAAAGGACAATTGAAGGCCCCTGACTGTGGCCTGGTGTGACATTTGATAAGGATTAAAGGGCTGGTGAAACCCTCCCTCCAGTGTCTCTTCGCATCCTAGATTTCCCATCTCATTGCCCCTAAGGATTCGTGGCATGGTCTTGGCAGGGGCAGGAGGCACCCCCAGGCCTGGTTGACCTTGAGGACCCATTGTTTGCTCTAGCAGGGAGAGAGGGAAAGAGGTGACACCCACATCGCAGAGCCCAGCTCCCCTCCAAGGGTTGAGGAGTCATACCCACAGGCTCTCACCTCATGGACAAAGACTTCAGGGCTGACATAGTTTAGGTTGACCACTTTGGGAAGGGCAACCCCCATGTCCAAGAGAGCTGCAGGCAGGGAGAGAGAAACCAAGTTCAGCCAGAAGACAGTGATGGAGCATCATCTGGAGCCCAGTCTGTGCTGAAGTCCTCATGTGCAACGTGACACTGAGTTCCACAGACGTACAAGAGGTGAGAGCCATTATACTCACTTTGCAGAAGGGAATGTGGAGGCTTAGAAAGGGAAGGGAACTTAGCTACGATCACACAGCTACTGAACAGCCACGCCAAGAAGCGCACATAGGCAGCTGGACTCTTGAGGCCACCCTCTTACCCTCTGAGCCTAGCAGATGGGACAGGGGCCGGGACAGAGCCTGGGACAGGTGTGAGGCAGGAGAGGGCCAAAGGGCCAAACTGGGGGGAGGGCAGGGCTTACCATTGAGGTGGTCCAGCAGGGGCTTCTTGAACATGGTGTCTATGAGTGAGTGCATTCTATCCATCTGCAGCCGTGGAGCCGGGGCGATGCGGCCCACCCAGCAAGGGGTGGGGAGAGACCAACAAGCAGGCCACACGTGAACACACAGACAGACACACAGACAGTGCAGGAACAGGGGGAGGGAGGAGGGCAGGTCACTCTTGTCCTGGCTTTAAGCAGAGACCAGCTACCCCCAGGGCCAGGTCAGCCTTCCGAGCGTAAGACACCCAAGAACTGCTCGCCTGGGGAAAGGCGGGGAGACGAGCCCCTGGCTGACTGACACTCACTCACTGTGTGACAACCAGGAGTCTTGGTGCTGACTGACAGATGGACTGACCAATAGAAAGACTGATGGGGCATATTGACTTGCAGGCCAGTGGACGAAGGGAAGCATGGTGGCCCAGCCGTGTCACATGACTGAAGGAGCAGCCGACACCATCTGACGCTGGCTTGTCCAATTTACCAATCATGTCAGTGATTCTTGGGCTGACAGGTCGTCAATCACCAGGCAGAGTGACAGGCAGACCGACTGACTGACCCCACTGAAGAGCCAAGGCTGACTGAATGGCTGACCAGCAGACAGACATCATGGGAAAGGCTGATTGTTGATGGATGGGCCACTGACTGACCACTGTCCCCAGACACCCCAGAAGGGAGCCTGGTTGTGGTGGTACATACAGGCGCATGCATGCACCAGCACGCACACACACGTACCTCTTCCCCAGGCTCATGGCCTGCCCCACCCAGTGAGAGGGTCTCTGGAGACCCCAGCCCCACACTTACATCAATGAAACCCACATTGGAAAAGGCCACCTTGAGCTGGATAGCCCTGAAAGGGAATCAGGAGGGTGAGCAACAGGGGCCAGCTCTCATCACCCCCATGCCACAACTGCGGCACCCAAGGCTCTGTGATGGGCAGTTTCCAGCCCATTGCACAGAGGAACATACTGAGGTTGTGGGTCCAGGAGGCCTCACTTACCCCAACACAGACGTGGTTCCCTGAAGCTTCACCTTGGACACAGAGAGCTGGAGCCTGAGATTCACTGTCTGGGTGAGTGGGGACAGCAGGGTAAAAGGACACAGGGCCTTGTGAAACCTTATAGCTAGCCACCAGTGACCCTGACTCCCACCCATCCCTAACTCATTCAGGTATGTGGGGCACAGGCCACCAATGGGGGTGGTGAACAGTAACTAAAGTAACCAGATAGGACCCTTCCAGAGAGTAGTGGGTGCCATGAAGGCAGAGTGGTGGCATGGAGAGAGCTGGTTGGGACCATCTTTCTCAGGGTGGTCCCAGAAGGCTGCCCTGAGGAAGGCTATAACATTTAAGCTGAGACCTGAAAGGCCAGCCACGCCAAGAGCCAGGGGAAGAGTGTCCTAGACACAGGGTATGACATGTGCAAAGGGTCTGAGGCAGAAATATCCTAGAACATTGAAGAATAATGAGGAGACCCGTGTGGACAGAGCAGAGCAAATGAGGAGCCTGGGGCAGGAAGTGAGGTCACCCTGAGAGTCCACACCCTCCTGGCCAGCCCCACACAGCCCACCTCACTCACCACGTTGATGGAGAAAAGGGAGCGGAAAGCCGAGTTGGAGGCCACAGCCAGGACCTCTATGAAAGGCTGCATCTGCAGTGTGGCGTTGTTGGTACGGAGTATAGCCACAGGTGTGCCACCTAGCCGTACCTTGAGCACCACGGGCATGGGCTCAGGGAACTGGCGGGCCACCTGGGGAAGCAGAGGAGAGAGAGAGGAGACCACCGGGGGGCAAAGGCTGGGTGGGCTCTCCATTATCATTCTTCTGATGCTGATCAAGCCGTCATTGTACATGACTGGTCCACAGAGGCGAGACCACCCCAGGCCCCTGCCCTCGAGGATGCCAGTCTGATGGGATAACAGGCATGAAGACAGGCACACCCTGAGAGGTCTATGCCAGGAGGGAGGGACGCTTGAGGGCCATGGAAGGTCAAGGAGCCTCCTGGACAAGACTAGGGTGTTGGTCCTCCTAGGAGGAAATCCCGAGCTTGGTCTCGAAGATGGATATGGGGAAGGAAACAGAAGGAGCGCTGCAAGCAGAGGGCACTGCCTGGGTGTCTCTCTATAGAGCAGGAAACAGTGTGATGTCTGGGCGGGAGGGGCTCTGCCTGAGAGGGAGCCGTGCCAACGCAAGGGTAGATGCTAAACCTCACTTGGGATAGATATGAGCCAGCAGAGACCCCACAGCCCAGAGAGCCCCCCACCCCAATCCTGGGTCTCAATCCCTGGAATGACTGGAAATGTCACCAACCTCGGGGATGAGCTGGCCCAGCACGGAGGTGTTCAGCAGGTTGTCATGAGACTTCTGAAATTGGCCCCCCATGCCATGACAGCTTTTAGGGCAGAAGCTCCCCAGGCTAGACCATGTCTTGCCTCCTGGCAACCCCCACTTAACCCGTCCAACAGCCCCCCTCTGACCCTAAAGCTCCAGCTGCCCCACCTGCCCATGGTGTGGCCTCCGTGGGGTCTCCCCAGGCTGGGCCACAGGACGCGCCTGCCCCATGTGCCCCAGGCAGCAGGTCTGGCCCTCACCAGCTGCCCTGTGATGTCCAGGTTGAGGGTACCAGCTTTCTGTAGCAGCAGGAGGGCAGAGTCAAACAGGTTCTGGGAGAGGCCCACGGTTGCCATGGCACCATTGGTGCCCACGTGCTCTGGCAGCGTGAAGAGGGTGGCATTCACTGGCAGGCTGATGGGCTTGCCCAGAAGGAAGAGAACAGCCTATAGGTGTGGGCAGAGGTAGAAACCAGCAGCAGACGTCAGTAGGGAGATGGCTCCATCACAGAACCCGGGTGCTGAGATGCCACCCACCCCGAGATGCCACATGTCCAGCCTCACGCCTGGAATGCTGTTCCAGCCCTTCTCCCCGCAACTCTCCTGCTCTTTAAGGCATCTTCCAGAACACAAGGGCTCCAGAGGCAACAAGCCTCTAGCTCTGGGACGACAAGGACCCACTTACGTTGACATCAAAGGAAATGTAGTTCTTAGTGATGTGGGGGGCATTGATCATGAAGTAGCGAATCTGGGACTCAGGACCCACAGGTGTGAGGCCTAAATGAAACCAGAGTGAGGGAGAAAAGATGGCATACTTAGCCTCATCTACCAGTGCCTCGTCTCTTCAGGACACTCAGTGTTCTGGCTGCCTCGGTTAGCCAGACCCAGGCCAAGGAACAAGGGAGGCAGGAGGAGGCCCCTGAGCAAGCAAACGTAAGGTGCAAAGCACATACACCCAAGGCTTGGCCCCTTACGACCGGCTGACTCTTAGTGTAGACACAGTTCTAACAGTTTTGCCTTCTGCTTTCCCAGTCGGTGGAAGACGGAAGGCCCCACGTGAGAAGGAAGGAGAAGGGTCAGCCTAGGCACAGAGCCACAGAAAAATACTAAAGGCAACCAGAAAGCACAGAAAAACCAGCGAGTTCGCATTGACCACGGTCCAGACCCTTGACTGACTGACACTCTCATTCGATCCTCAGCACAGTCCTGTGAGCTTAGGAGCCCATTTTACACATGCGCGCACACACGCACAAGCGTTGGTGACTTCAGTTGCGCTTAGGGTTGAACACCTGATCCATCCGGCTCTGAGGTTACTCTCTCTCTCTCCCCTAATCACACCGCCTCCTACAGAAACCCAACCGGCACAGGCCCCTGGGCCATTCCACTCAGGAGCACAGCAGTGCCTTCTGGGGAGGCGCAGCCGAGAGTCCAGTTCCTGTAGGACGAGTTCCCCCAAGGCTCTGAATATTCTGACTGAAGGGTGAGGCACCCGTGGGAACCACATCCCTGCACACAACGAGGCTAGGTGGGGTGGCAGGTGAGGACTCAACCCCGCTGTCGGGAAAGCACAGCTCTTACCAGTAGCTCCTTCCCCAAAGGCTCTGGGTAGCAGAGGGGTGCATGTGTGTGTCCATTCAGATTTCTGTCTGAGTGGTGGGGGGGGGTGGGGAGGTGACCAATGACTGATGGGAGTTGGTGGACATATGCCCAGCTCCTGCCCCTTGGGAGGATGCTCCCGTGTGTCCTACTCAGTGTCCAAGAACTCTCCCAGGGGACTGAGCCTCAGGCGCCCACAGCAGCACCTGCTTATGAACATATGTCTCTCTCACTTCCCCCCTCCTCCACCAGGGCCCCCTAAAGCCACCGCCATCTGAGCCTATTACACTAAAATCCTCATCCTGGGATCTGTTTCTAGGGGAATAGTCTAAGACAGGGCCTTCGGCTGGTATATTCCTAGTACCCCCCGGATAATGAGGACTCCTGGAGAAACCAGAGGGGGGCGAGGGCAGAGAGGAGAGAGAGCTGAGACCCTGGGTAGTGGTGGCCCCTGAGGAGGCAACCAGGGGCAGGGGCACTTGGGGGCACGCTGAGTCAGAGGAGCCGGTGGGACCTGCAGAGGAGGTGTCCAGGAGGAAACGGAATGTAAGCACCTGGAAGGGGAGAGGGGTAGAGAGTCCAGTGAAGAATGTGGGAGCTGTGGGCGCAGAACCAGGGGAGGAGGCAATGGCGAATTGCATGGACTTCCCTCACACGCTGCACACGTGCACCAGACACTCAAAGACAGTCTAGAATTTGGAGATTCCCAGATTCCATCAATAATTGTTCAGTCATCTTACATTTGACCTCCCAGGGGTCTAAGCTGATCCAAAGAGGGGATCTTGAAGGGTCTCAGGGGTCTCAGAGGGTCTCAGAGCTCCCCGCCCCCTCCACCTAGACTGCCAGGTCTTACCAATTAAAGTTCCCAGGTGGACATTGAGGCCCTGCACGAGGTTGGAGATGCTCAGACACAGCTGTGACAAGACAAAGGCACCTGGGTTAGAGTGGCACTCAGGGCTGGCGGGGGCGAGTCTAGGAAGATCTAGGGCCCCTGTGTGGAAGCCTCCCCCAAACTAGACACCAAGACCTGGAATACCCTCCTTCTCCACCACCAGGGGGCATCTTCGGGCACCTCCTCTGGGCACCGGGGCGTCAGAGGGCAAGCTGGGGCCCGTGAGCACCGAGGAAAGAACAGGACTGCGGGACACCGCAGAAGTGGCCACATCAGGGCCTGGGTAACAGAGCCAGGAGCGTGCCGTACCAGAGGGCCACTGGTGGAAGGATGCCACCCACAGTGGAGGCAGGCAGTGGTCAGCAATCAAGGCCCGGGGGACTAACAGTCTCTGGGGCACAGTGCGCAGCCCCAGAGAAGCGTATTAAGGTGGGGTCACCATGATAGAAGGTGGGACAGAAGAGAGACTGCAAGGCCAGGTGTGTCACTGCCTGGTCCAGGCTAGAGCTGGTGAGGCCAGGAGGTAGAGGAGAGGACCAGGTTAGGCTGTGCCACCTTCAACCCTCGAACCTCATCTGCAAGACGGGGGGATGGCATGCAGTGGGTTGGTTTGGTCTCTGCTACTGCCCCTTAAAGGAGGTGGGGTGGGAAGAGGCAGAGTTGGAGAACTAGCTCCCCATCAGCAGGGGGCCCCTGGCCCCTGAGGCACCAGCTGTCACCAAGTCAGCCAGAAGCAGCAAATGACAAGAGCTAAAACAGTAAGAGTGTCACTCACACTGCCCAAACTGTCCTCACCTCCTCGTGGGTGTTAATGTGCTTAAGCCTACAACCAGCCCATCTCTCTGCCTTGCACATGTGGAACTGGGGACGGTGGGGAGGTGGGGGGCAGAAATTGGTTAGGCAACTTGTCCATGGTTCAGAGCTGGGAAGAAGGGGAACCAGGCTTCGAACCCAGGCCGTGTCTGGCTCCAGTGCCCGTGCCCTTGTCCATTCCCATTCTGTCTTTTCATAGCCACGCGGCCCCTGAAAGCACTGTCCCCAACCCACCCTCCAGCATGAAATTGAGTCTGGCCTAAGGGACTGAGCCTCCCTCCCGTTGGTCTAAAACCCACCCTTGGCCTCCCCATCACTGCCCTGGACCATCAGCACAGCCCCTTCCCCACTCTCCTGGGAAAAGTGAAGGAGCCCCCACAGAGGGCCTTCTTCTGAGAAGTAAAACTAAGAAAGCCATAACCATCCCCATCTCCCCATGCCTGCTGTGCCCCCGCCTTCGCCATGCCCGTGAGGAAAGCGGTGCCCTACTACCCGGGAGGTCTGGCCCTTTACCTTGTTGCGCAGGACAGCTCTGATGTGTTGCTCCACCAGGACCAGCAGCGCGGGGGGCGTTCTGGGGGTGGGACACGGAAAGGGCTTCAGTGTCTCCAGGCCCATCTCTTTCGGCGAAGCCACAGTTGGGGAGAGAATCCCTCACTGGGCTCAGAGTGATTCCCATTCTACACCCTACGTGGGCTGGACACAGTGCTGGCACCATTGACCCCACAGATGAGGAAACTGAGCCTCAAAGAAGAGGTCATTGATCTCAGGGTTTGGAAGTGGCTGAGACATGAAAATGAAGCCAGGCTTGCAGGAGACAAGACAGGGCACTGCAAAAGCTGGGCTGGCTCCGTGTCCACGCTGAGCCCAGTGAGGCGGGGCTGCTTCCTGCGTGGGCTCCAATTCTCTGTGAGACACTTTGTAAAGTCCCTTCCTGGCTCTGGGCCTCAGTTTCCTCTCTGAACAATGAAAGATGGGTCTAGGTTGGTGTGTCTCATGGATGCCTAGGAACCTTGCTAAAATGTTGGTCCAAGCTGCAGCCCAAGCTCACTGGGTTGCCTCCAGGGGAGGTGGGAGAGCAGCATCTGTGTTTGTACTGCCATCAACCTTGGGGCTTTTGTCTGTGAGCAGCCGCCCCCGTGAGCACCGTGAGGGGATGTGAATTCCACGCGGTGATCGTGGGACACAAGCCTGAATGAATTTGTACCCAGCTCTTCTCTGGGGAAAAGTCTGGTCCAAAGGCTCGGTCACCTCCCCAGGAGCCCCCAGCCACATGTGGGAAGGTGTAGGCATCAGGCAGGGGATTCACAAGCAGTAGGTTAGTCAGACTGTAGGGATTTGAATGCCGCCATTTGCCAGCTGTGTGATCTCAGGCAAGTCACTTAACTGCTCTGGGTCTCAGTTTGTTCCCCTGTAAAATGGGGGAAATATTGATACGCTCCTGGTGGATTACTAGGAGACACTGCTCAGGAAGGGTCTGGATCTGACCCCGCCCACTGCAGGTGCTCTGGAGGCAGAGCTGCTATTAGCTTTAGATGAGGCCACGGAAGGGCCACCTGACACAGTGAGAACTTGGCATGTGCCAGCCTCCCTGAGCCTCAGACGTCCCATCTCTGCAGGGAGGGGCAGCCCTCTAAAATCTCTAACGGAAGCATCAGCCCTAAATCCTTTCAAAAATAGTGTGTTTGTGTGTACTGGCATATGATGTGGGGCTGGGCGCTGGAGGGGACAGAGCCTAGACTGCATAATCACTGTGTGACCTTGGGCGAGTCCCTCCCCCTCTCTGAGCCTCAGTGTACTCAGCCATAAAACAGGTGTGATACTAGGGGCCTCTAAGCCTTTTGCAGCAACTGGATGAGGGCTTAATTAGGAAGTTCAAGAAATGACCACAGCCCAGGCACCTACCTATGAGTGTCATTAAACACGATGGCTTTGTCGAAGAGTAAGAGGCAGGCGGAGATGCTGACCACGGGGGTCCCGATGGAGCCCTGGGCCACGCGGGCATCGGCCAGCAGTACCACCGGCAGGATCAGCTCCAGGGGCTCTGGGATGCTATGGAGATGCCAGGTCTGAGCTCCAGCAGCACCACCCAGCAAGGCCCATGTTGACCAGTGTGAAGTCCTGCAAACCCCAGCCCAGGTCTGCCCCACCGGTGAACACAGGCAGGACCCCCACTCAGCATGAGATGACCCCTAAATGCCACTCAGGGTCACAGACGTTATAGCAATGGGTGTGAACTCTGGCTCCCCATGCCCTCTCACTGCAAGGCCCTGGGCCAGTCACTGAGCCTCAGTTTCCTCTTCTGAAAAGTGGGCATAAGATTGGTGGTGCCGACCTCACGGGGCTGTGCTGAATTTTCATGAGGGGTAGTCATGTGATAACACCCTGCTTGGAGCCTGGCCCACAGTAAGCACTAGTAAAATGAAGTGTCTGGAATTAAAATAAGAGATCCCTCTGAAGGCCCAGCTCGCAGTTTGAAAACTAAATGAATATAAAGTGGCTGGTGCACAGAAATTATTCTAATAGCTATGTTTCCTGAGCACCTACTATGTGCCTTGCACTATGAAAAGAAGGTTGCGATTGTGATCACAGCAACGATTCCATTCACTGCGACCCTCATAGCCTCGCTGCAAAAATCCATCCAACTGCCAGAGGCGAAAACTGAGGGTCGGAGAAGTGAAGTGACTCTCATGGCCCCTGAAAATCCTCCTGCCCCGCCCCCCGTAACCAGGAGATTCACTCACCGAAAGACCTTGATCGTAAAGTTGGCTGCTGCCAACGAGCGTATCCCAAAACCGTCAATGAAGTTCAGGTGAAAGCGGGGCACCTGGACGTCCAGAATCTGGACCCTGCCAGGTAGGAGAGGAGGTGACAAGGCAGTTCCCATTGAACCACAGAATTGACTCAGGGTGGGAGCTCTTGGCCGTAACCACACGGGCCACGTTATAAAGAACGACTTTCTGATGATTGGAAACATGAGATGAGGAAGAGGCAGTGAGTTCTCCATCACGGGGGGCATGCAAGCCCTGTGTGGACTACCACCGCACAGGGAAAAGACGCAGAGAGGACCCTAGCTCTGGACAGGAATTCGGTGAGATGATTCCTCAGGCCTTGGAGGGATTTTAGTGTCGACTGAGGTCTGGAAAGCCAGGAATGCAGGGAAAGAAAGACTTTGAGATGCACAGAAGGCAGAAATCCCCTCTATACCATTCTAGTGAACAGCTTTTGCTTGTAGCCCTCCAGCAATGAGAAACTCACTCCCTTCAAAGTTGTTTGGATTGCTAAGACTTTCCAACTAACCTAAGTTTGCTTTTTTTCCCCCCTAAATGAAAGTCATTTTTCCCCCTCGCACAGTAGTGGGGGTTGGGGGGTGTGATTCAGATACTAGAAATGGTATGTTTTTAAAGTCACATCAAAACTCCACCCTCAAAAACTCTCACTGTGCCCTGGCTGGTGTAGCTCAGTGGATTGAGCACGGGCTGCAAACCAAAGGGTCGCTGGTTTGATTCCCGGTCAGGGCACATGCCTGGGTTGCAGGCCAGGTCCCCAGTGGGGGGCGCACAAGAGGCAACCACACATTGATATTTCTCTCCCTCTTTCTCCTTCCCTTCTCCTCTCTCTAACAATAAATAAAATCTTTAAAAAAAGAAAAGATTTATATTTTTTTTAAACTCTCACTGTTAGCACTTGGGTGACATCCTTCCGTGACTCTCCTTAGGACACAGGCTGACCTAGAACCTGTCTCTTTTCACTTGACAACCATCCTGGATGTGTCCCCACACCTACAAACGAGGATGCTCGGTGTCATCCTTAACCAGCAGCGTGCTGCCTGCCGTGAGGCCAGGCCACGAATCACTTAGGAACCCTCGGTTGTGGGGGTTGCTGTCATTCCCAGCTCTCCACCGTGACCAGCCAGGCCATGAGCAGTACCCCAGCCACAGGAAACTCAAACTGGGGGGGCCTCCGAGCCAGCTGTGCTGGTACCCACCCAGGTTTTAAATGTTTGTACTTAGTTGTCATCATGGAAACCATGACAGACTCTCACTCTGCAGATTCAGACACCTGCAATGGCGAGTCTGCATCCCCACACAGATGGGGTCAGCTGGCCCAGGACCTGGGGACCGCTGAGTCTGAGACGTCCCTCCCTGTCTCTGCCTCTGAGTTTCTGTGCATTAGGAGAGGTGCGGAGGGAAATTAGGCTCATGCTTGTGCCCTAAATTCAGCGTCTAGCTTTTGGAGGAAGTAGCCAGGAGTCCTGCCAGCGCTGGGGACCCGTAGGGGCAGAATTCTACCAATTCAGAGGCACCAGTCCCCATGTCTCCACCTTGGTCCCATCTCCTAATCCTCCTGTGACCACTCGCTGAATGGGTGGGGGTACCCAGCCCGGTGAGGGAGGCCCCATCCAGCTGTTGGAGGAAACATTCCACTACAGATGCGGGTGCCCATCTGGTGGGCTGGAGCGTTTTTCCCAGGGGGTGAGAGCTCACACCTGCCGGTGGGAACACTCACCTGGCGACAGGAGTGCCTCACCTGGAGGACAGGAGCACTAACCTGGTGGGCTGAAGCCCCTCTCCACTCCGGTCCAGGAAGTATGGGACAGGGACCTGCAGGGCCTGCTGGAAGGGGGCTTTCCCGACTTTGGACACTGCGGGCCAGACAGGGCGCGGTTAGGCTACTCTCAGAAGCTACGGAAGGAGACCACACCACCCAGCACCTGCTCCCCGTCCTGAGCAGAGAGGCTGCAGAGACTGGAAGGGGCAGACTTGTCACCGAGCACACGGTGGCCAAGCCCTCCTTAGACTCTCCTTGGGGGCGCTTCTCACACCAGGCCTGCAAGGCATGCCTTTCCTCTCTCTCTCTGTCTCTCCAGTCCCTACTTGTCTACCCTGCTCCTCCAAAACAATAACATTCTTTTCCCTTTTCCAAGAATCTGGTGGGAAGCCCACCTCCTCTGGAGCCTCCTCAAGTCCCCAAGCAGAAGGGGGCCCCAGTCAAACAGGAGTGGGGAGGTCTGGGAGCTGGGTGCTGTGGACTCTGGAGTCCCTCAGATTCTGGGTGCAAACCCCAGCTCTGCGACTATCTGGGTGGCTGCTCTGTGCCTCAGTTTCCCCACCTATAAATTTGCAGTGATTACCATGGTACCCATTACATAGGGTCCTTGCAATCACTCAGTGCACAATTAACATTCGCTCTCCCTGTTGCTGTTTGTTTTGGGGATAGGAATAGCTATCATTAAACAAGGCCTCCTTTGTGCCAGGCCCTGCTCCTCACAGCTCAATGCCGTAGGTGCTATATGATGCCCAGGTTACCAAGAGGTGAGGACACCTGGCAAGGAGAAGTCAGATCTGGCCAGAGGCACCTGGCCCCAAGGCCCTGGACTTCCTCACACACCTGTACTGCTGGGCCAGGGAAGGTGCTGACTAAATGTGAGTGGGGTTAAAAGAGAGGATGGTGCTGTGAGAGCATCACATGAGGAGTCGAGAGGCCCAAACTCCACTCAGAGTCACTCTGGGACCTGGGGAAGCCCCTGGGCCCCTCTGGGCCTCAGTTTCCCCAGACCCGAGCATAAAGGCAGCAGTCTCTATGTTTCCGATGCCCCTCTTCCCAGCCCAACCGTCTGTGGCTGAGCCGAGACTCACACCCAGGCCTCTGGACTTCGTCTACAGTGAGTGCTCCCTGCACGGGGCTCGAACTCTGGGGCTTTCAGGCAGAGATGGGAGGACACTGTTAAGAAGCCACCCAG